>JARHVA010002811.1:0-102500 GCA_037957365.1 Torreya grandis | reverse complement strand
TGTTACTCTCCACAAGGGCACTTGGCTTGGCTCATTTCCCTCTATAGGACACTTGGGTTTAAGGCACTCCCTTGAACCTGTTAAATCTATTGAACATGTTTCTTTCTTATAGAGTCCATAGAAACTAACTTGCAAAGTCTGTAGTTTTCTCTAAGCCTCTCGAGCCTTGAAAGATTCCATAGAATCTCACCTACAGAGTTTATAGATTCCTAAAGATTTTGAGGAATGAAGAATTCGAATGCACAAAATAATTTTTGAAAAGGGAAGAGAGGATTTTGGTCTGTAGGACCAAAATAGTTCAAATGTTGTCCCAAAAATGAGTGATAGATTTTAGGAACAACACTATCATCATGATAAAATCATTTAGAAAGTCAAACTTGAGAGGTTGATTATCCTCAATAGGAGCTTCTACAAGTTAGTTAGCAATTAATTTCACTTTGATTGCCTTTTGATTTTGGTACTCAATATCAAACTCACTTAGAAGCATAACCAATTTAGCCATGCATCCTTAAAGAGTTGTTTTAGACAAGAAGAACTTGAGAGGGTCCACCTTAGCAATGATAATAGTTTTGTTATTTAGCATATAATGTCTCAATTTTTGAGTGGCAAACACCATAGCTAAAAATGCCTTCTCAATATGTGTATAATTACATTCATAATCCACCAATGTGTATCTTAAATAATAAATAACATGTTCTTAATAAGATCATCATGTTGGGCCAAAAGTGTCCCTAGTGCATGTTTTGTGGTTGATATATAAAGAAATAATGGCTTTCCTTATGTTGGCAATATTAAGATTAGTGGATTAGCCAAGTATGTATTAAGCTTTACAATTTCTATCTGACAATATTCATTCCATTGAAATGTTACCCCTTTCTTCAAAATATGAGTAAATCGGTGGCACTTATTTTCTAATTGAGCATTAAACCTATGTATAGACTATATCTTTCCTTGCAAGATTCATAGCCTTTTAAGATTATTTGGTGGAGGCATTTACACAATAGTGTTTACTTTTATAGGGTTGACTTCTATCCCACATTGTGATATAATAATCCCTAACAATTTTCCTGATGTGACTCTGAAGACACATTTCTTAGGATTCAAGCAGATTTTATATTCATGAAGCCTATCAAAGATTCTTTATAAAACATCAATATGTTCAACTCTTGTTTGTGATTTTGCTATTATATCATCAACATAGTCCTCTACAATGTCATGCATCATGTCATAGAAGATGATAGTCATTACATGTTTATATGTTACTTCAACATTCTTTAAGCCAAATGACATGACTTGGTAACAAAATGTCTCCCATGGAATGGTGAATGTAGTCATATAATGGTCTTCAAGGGCTATCTTGATCTGATTGTAACCAAAAAATCTATTCATTAAGGATATCATCTTGTACCCCATAGTTGAGTTGATGATCATGTCAATGTTGGGCAGAAGAAAGTCATCTTTGGGACATGTTTTGTTGATATCTCAAAAATCAGTACAAAGACGTATACCCAAGGTCTTTTTATTCACTAGGACCATATTGAAAATCCATTGAAAGTAATCCAGTGGCCTAATAAATCCTTCTCCTAAAAAATTCTCTAGTTCATATTTAACCAATAAGGCTATGCGTGGATTCATCTTCCTTAGTTTTTGTTTGACTAGTTTGGCATCGAGATGGACAATAAGGTGATGCAAAACCAAATTAGGGTCTAAGATTGGCATGTTAGAGTATTCCCATAAAAATATTCTTATGTAATCCTTAAGAATGGATATAATATGCTCACATTCTACTTCAGTAAGGGGTGCTCCAAGATAAACAATTTTTATATTCACATAGGTTCCCAAATTTACTTCTGTAGTGTTCTCCATAAGAAGTGTGGATCCATCTTCTAGAATTGTAGAAAAGGTATGATCATGATCATCTTCTTCTTTAACATCTTTTTTTTATTCCTCCCAAAAATCTATATAGTATGATGAAATAGAATCTATCATCTTAGGTAAAGGCCAAGTATTAAAAACCTCTAGAAACTCAAGAGCAAGATACTCAAACAGTTGGTGTTGTTTTGAAGAGATACCTGTACTAGTTATGGAACTTGGGCTGGATGGACCTTTTGTTTCCTGAGGACATGAGTAAAATTTTCCACCTAGGAGCATCTGAAATAGGTTTTCACTCAAAGGCTTTTCTTTTTCTTTACTTTTTCCCTGACCAATGAGTGCCTCAAAGAGGTTTTCACCTGAAGATATCAATTCTTGTTCTCTATTATGACCAAAAAAGTTTGACTGATCTCCAAATTAAGCAAAAGCATCTAATGAAAAATCAAATCCTTATTTTTGATCACCAATGGGTAATCCATCTCATAGGCCCATGTATTCTGCAATTGATTCTTCATTTTAAAACTCATCGAGGCATATGACTAAATTTTGTTGGTCCCAATCTATGAGTTCAAGATGGCAAAGGCATAGGGAATAATGAGGGTTTGTTTCAATATGGAAAGCTCTAATGATAAAGATATAATGTCCTACTTTAGGAAGGGAAGCACCAATAGGATGGGTTCATGTTTCAGGATGGGAAGCTCTAATAGGCATTATTGATAATATGGCATTTGAATCAAATAGATCCTAGTCAACAAGCTCATCAAAAAGGATATAATGGGACACTGTGTCACTACTAGGAGTATCATTGCTAGTCACTTCTAAAGAGTCACTATCAAAATTCATGAAGTCACCCTCTGGTGGTTTAAATTTGAGACCATAATTCCAATTGATAACTCTAGCTAATAAGGGTTCTAAAATTCCTTGCACTTATGGTCCAAGGCCTTTCCCTATATAATCAAGATGATCCATTATCTAGTTAGGAATAGGATACTTTGGATTATAAAATCAATCATAAAATCCTTCATAATATAACAAATCTACCTCGATAAAATCCTCTTGATATTTCTTTGGCATGATTGCAGGTACAAAGACCATGGGTGGTTTTTATTATTTTTCCTTTGGCTGCCAGATCTAGTTGGGTCCATTAAGAGTCTAGTAAGGTTTAGGTTTACCAAATGATTTAGGGGATTTAGATAAATTTGTAACATGGAAGATGTCCTTCAGATGGTATGTGAAAATACCCACATCTTTAATAACAACTTACTTTGTAAGAGCTGCAGGAAATGGATCAATCGAATTGAAAGCTAGATCACCAAGGTCAATATAATTAGATGGAGATGGATGGTAAATAATGGATATTATTTTATTTTTAATGAATTTAATTTTTTTTCAATAGTTATAATTATGAAACTTAGCTTCAAGATGTTTTCAATATTGATATGCCTACTAATAAGTGGGAATAGTAACCTCGATCCCATCATGGGGAAACATAAGGCACTAGTGAAGAGTGGATGACACTACCTATAATTCATGGATCTAGGGATGATGAAGACATATACTATAAATAAGTTCAATATCCATAATATGGAATAATGTGTGAAGATAAATAGACCCAACCATGATTGGAAACCAAATTTTACTCGAAGACTCGCTCTTCATGTTGTCATAAGCTTTGATTGTAATAGGTTCTGGTTGAATGTATTTATCCATGTAGCCCAATCGTCATACTAATTTGAGATATTTAATGTTCATCCCTAAGCCATTATATATAACAACCCACTTGATCTTATGATCTATAATTATTATCTCAATATATAATGGATTATTATGGTTTGGGCCAAGAATGGACATATCTTTTTGGTCAAATATGATTTGCCTAAATGAAGACAAATTTCCAACGAGGTTATTTAATTGATTAGGGTTTATATCATTATGCATAGTAGATTATTTCAAAAGGTTATTCAAAATAGTTCTATATATGTTAGATGTCTGTAAGAGTTTTATTATGGAAATTCGTGCAAGGGTTTTGTTCAATTGGTCCATTAGACTATAAGGCTTTTCTATCATAGGTTGAGCTAGTTTAGTCTTTGTTGGCACAATATTTGACATTGGAACCCTTGGTAAAATGTTATCATTGAGATTCATGGAACAAGTGGGAAAAAGGACTTGGATGGTGACTCTTGGGCATCTAGTAATGACTGTACAACCTAGAGGTGGCAAGTAGTCATTATAATTAGAAGGGGAAGGTGAAGGGCCTTGAATGGTGACTTATGGGCTTTTAGTTGTATTGATATAATTTTGAGTAGATGAGGAGCCTTACATTAGAAGAAGGGTGTTGTTGTTCAGAACTAGTAACCCAAGAAAATGGAGTTACAACATGGTTATGTGAACTCAACACGATATTACTAAGGGGAGAGGGTATTGACCCTATAATTATGGGTCCCATGCTACAAAGAACATGAGATTGTCCATGTCATTTGACAGTAATAGTGGTATTATGGTAATCATAAATGTCACCTTAGTATTGTTAGAGTTGTATGACATGTTTTTATAAGCCACGTTGTTAGTATGGGCATTATGATCTTGATTATGCTCATTACAATTCTGATCTTGATATTTGTTTTGATTCTACCTCTATCCTTGATTCTAGCCTTGGTTTTGATTATTTCTTGGTGGTGGTGGATTATGTTGAGAAAAGGGTTCTTTGTCTATTTCCATACCATGATTGGTGTCCTAATTAGGGCCCAACTTAATTTACAGTTCACCACTTTGAATAAAGTCTTCAATAATGTGTTGTAACTAGATGCAACAATACACACTGTGACCAGCAACATGATGGAAGTTGTACCATTTATTTTCTTTGTACCAATCTAGTTTTGGTTGATCTTAAGGAAATGGCCTTGCTATTGGCCATACAATAAAATTAGCAATGATGAACTTTTGTAACACTACTTCAATTGGTTCTCCTAACTTGCTAATTTCCTTTGTGGAGGTTGTCTCTATAAAGTATGTGGTGGATTTGGTGGATTTATTTATACATTTGGGGGAAGCATAACATGTACCATTTTTATGTGCCTTATTTTAGTCACCCCATTTCCAAAGATCTTATTTTTGTTAAAGCCCTTAGCCCTATCCTATATAGTCATTTAAACTAGTGATTGAGTCTAATTACATGTTTGACCCTATGTAAAAATCTTGACAAGGACTTTAATAAAAAGAGCCTTCTTAATCTTCACTCCTTTATCAATAATTCCTTCAAATGAGTTATCACAAGCTAATCATAGATTATACATGATTTTAGGATGCAAGTTTTATGCAAATATATTGGCCAACTATTTATCTAACAAGTTATGTTGAAAGTAGCCTACCAATGCTATCCACCTTTACAAATATATGGCAATACCTTCACCATCATGTTGTTTGGATTTGCACAATTCAACAATGGTCAATTCATGTTTTATGTTATATGAGAAATGGTTAACAAAATTTTCTAACAAGTTGTTCCAATCCATAAATAATACTTTAGGTAGCAAATCTAAAGCCTATCTTTCTAAACTTCACAAAAATAGTCAAAGTAAGTAATGTCTACTATAAGCAACCTCTTGACATAAGACAAATAATGCCTATATGTGCTCACATGGATCTCCATTTCCTTTGTACTTGTCAAATTAGGGTGCCTAAAAATGAGGTGGAAAGGGGTTTTGTAGAATATATAAATCAAATGGATATGGACATATCTCATCAAATTTCTACTTTTTATCTCTCTTATTTATCTCCAATCTCTGAATAATTTCCTTCATAAAGTTCCACTTTTACATGTTTGGTGCATCTATGGATTGGATAAAATGTTGTTTGGGTGGAACATACCCCTAATTTTGTTTCTGTTGGGGTGGTATGTGCCCCTAATTTTATTGTCGTTGGGGGTGGAATCTGCCCCTGATTTTGTTGTTGTTGGGGTGGCATGTGACCTTGATTTTATTGTGTGGGTCTATATGGAATGTATACCTTTTGATCTATGACTTGGTTCTAATTTGATCCTAGAGTCGAGAAAATAGATTGTTGATTCTTGGATTGTAAAATATTCCTTGAATTTTGTTGTTTGGTACCTTATTGATTTTGGGAAGTTTTGTGTTTGTTTACCAATTTCTATGTTGGTTGGAACGAACTAGCCAAATTGTCTTGAGGGATTTCCTCAATTCAAACTGAAAGTTTGGGTCTTTGATTTTTCAAATTAATAAGAGGTTCTTGATGATTGAAGAATGTATATCTGTGTCAAATGGAACATTTTGTAAGATCTCTTGTGACTTTGATTATTCATTTAGGTTACCTTAATCCACTATGGTTACGTTCTCATCAAATGTTTATTATGTAGTTTCTAACACATTTCCCTATTCTTTCAAAACATCATTATGAATTAAAGTGACAAATAATGACTCAATTAAGTCTGTGGTAAGTTGATCTACATATCATTGACTCATTATCTTGATCTTAGCTAGAAGATTTCAATTTATGGGTTTTGACTCTATTTTTATTTATTTTCCTTTGTTAGAATAAGAAGGTATGTCTATTTATGCAAAATCCTTCTCTGGACATCATTGTTCTTCTTCTATAACTAAGGTATGCAATTGTTCTATAGGAAATTTTGAAGGTAGTTTAGCACCTGATTCTATCAACCTAAAAAGTGCATCATCTTGATCTTCTTGGGGTTGACATTCATTGAAATCATCTTCGGATCCTAATGTTGTGGGTATGTCATCAAAAATAATGGGGTTATCTTCACCATCATAAATTTTCTCATCCTCATAGCTAAAGCCATACAAGGCCCCACTATGAGTGAACCTTTGAATCATGCTTAAAAAGAGTTATTCTCTATGTTTGACTAGATTTAGATCAATGTTTTATGAATGTTCAAACAAAGTATTCATTAGTTCTCTTCAAACAAATAACTAAGGTACTAAATAAACTATAAATAAGGGTAGCTTGGAACCACACATAATTAAAATATTTGGTTCATGAATTTACTTAACTTTTGGTAAGGTTGAATTCATATAAATTAGAAGAGGGTAGGGTAACTCAAAGATCCAAGGTGAAAACTAGTACTCTAAAACCTAGATCTTTGTGATACACCTATAATGTAAAAGCTAGTTTAAACTTCGAAAAGTTAACCCTATAAAATTAAAGGAAATATCTTTAGAATACAAAGAAGACAATACAAACTAAGCAATTTAAGATGTAAAAACATACATGAATCACTAAGTACAAAGCTAAGAATAAATGTATATCACAACATCACCACATGGTTCTAATAGGATAAAATATATTTTAGGACTCAAAGCGTGATCAATACACAATATGACTTGAGTCCACAAAGATGGTAATGTGATTTTGAGTCTAATAAAGGACCCTCAATCCAAATGGAAAATTGAACCCATGTTAGAACAAGTTTAGCGTGCAAATGGTAAACCCAATTTAGCACACCAGCCCTTACAAATTAGAAAGGTTCAATTTCAAATGTGAATTATAAATAAGGTACTTAAACAAATTGGGTAAATGATCTAGACTCAAATGGGCAACATAACCACACCAACATGGGTGATATGACACAAAGTTTTTGATAACAATTTTAAACAAGGAAAAGATAAATTTTCCAATTGGATAATGTAATGCTTCCCTTACTTAATAATTTTGAGGACAATGTGTTTTGGCTAAGTTTATTGAGTTAAAAATTAGTTTTTGGACTCAAATCAAGACCAAGTAAGCTATTGACAAAAAACAGTCATCTTAAGTCTAAACTAACAAGGTTACTTGATATTATTAGAGTCTATCTATATACATCACTTTAGAGTATTTTTAATTGTTCATCTAAAATTAAATACATATTATATAGTAGGGTTTTTACACCCCCTTCTCTCAAATGATAATACGGTGACATGAATCAATTTCATAATGGATTTCATGTCAAATGATGCAAAATAAGTGCACTTTGATTGGGTGTCAACGATACTTGGATTGTTGCAAAAAGGGCTTGCCATTTTTTAAACCACTATATCCATCACTTACTCACTATAGTGCGATGTCCAAAGTGCAGATATGTCCTAGTGTTTTAACCCTATATAACTCATGGGACATGATGAAATACCCCTCACAAGCCAAGTTTGCATAAAATAAAAGACATAATAGAATAACTTTATGGTCACCTCAAGATCACCCAATACTATTACATGTTTTTGGGGAGCACTTTAAATGACATTATTTCTATGTCTTAAACTAGGCATGTTTACAATATGGATGACACTTTTGATTCCAAAAGTTCCCTAAAGGTGATGGATGGAAGAACATACATGAAACGTCCCTCTTTTTACCAATCAATTAATTAATCATCTATTGAATATATACTTGAAAAATGAGTCTAATTTTAAGCACTAAAATAATGATTTGGTATTCTTTCTGGCCCTTAGCCTTAAATTGTGAACATTGAATGAAAATCACAAAACTTGATTAAGAAATCACCCAAAAAAAATTTCAAACACATCAAAAATAAATATTTTTAGTATATTTTAAACATCTAAAAGAGGTCTAAAAAACATGCTTTAGCAAATCTTTGGCTTGGTGCTACAATGAAAAAGTTAGTATGTCCCTTAACTTTGAAGCTATTTTATGTTTAAAATAATTAACTTAGGAAAATGAAGTTTTGGGTTCATGTAGTACAATCCCACTACTCCACAAAGCAATATCATGACTCTACAAAACCATGAGTCAAACAGGAAATATCACTACTTGGGTTAGATTAATAGGGAACATAATATCGCTACTTGGGGTCACAATCTCACCACTCAGGGTCCAAATCCCATGAGTGAGGGTTACAATCCCATGAGTCACAGTGCAATACCATAACTGCTAGAGTTTCAATATTATCCCTTAATTGCTAATAGTTTATCAACAATAATATGACTCGGTCAGGCAATCCTTTGACTTGATTAGAGAATTCCATGACTGAGAAGTGATGGTAGTATAATATCACTACTTGAGCATAGTGGGATTTTAATATTGCTACTTATGAGTAGCAATATTGTCAAATAGTCATGAATAAAAACACATAAATATACAAATGGAAGCTAGTTAGTCCAAAAATCAATGAAAATGTAATTTCGAATGATAAACCCATGACTGTGTCAGTTATGGGTTTGTAGTCTAGAGGATGAAACTGTGACTTCTATAAAAATGTGATTTTGCTTAAAATTTTACTCCCTTTGCTCCCATACTCCAAGATTTTGCATGAAAAGAGTTAGTAGGTTTCTTGTGAGATATTTTTAACCTAATTCATGGGCTATGGTCCCACCAGGCATGCCAAAATGTAGAGAAGATTACAAAGAGTTAGTCAAGAATTAATCAATAAATCATGAAAAATTCATTAAAGCCATAACAAAACTTAGCATATCTATTCATGTGAGAATTAGAAAGGATATCAATAAACACTTGAAAGAAAACAACACTGATTACCTTCCTAAGTGGATTCACCATACAATCATAGCTCAAAATCATGTTCTCCCTTGATCAAGAGTTCTTGTCTTCATCAACAATGGTGGTAATTCCTCCAATGCCTCAAGAAATCTTTGCATAACCTAGGCTCAAAGTAGATGAAATCTCTAATCTAGCTTATCAAATGAAGCTTGATAATAAAAAACAATGATCACCATAAAAGATTGTGGAGACAATTTAGCATTATAACTTTGCACATATCAAGCTTAAAAATGATGTTCATGTCTCTCTTATTTATATATTTTTGAGATTGACTAGGATCAACCATGACCATCCATCTCAAGATTGAAATGTGTGGCCATAAATTCATCCAATTATGTAATTAAATCCATAAATATCTCTCATAAATATTTGGGATAGAAGGGAATTTAAGAGGCATGGAGGGTCTTAATGAGGCATGGGAGACCCATAATCTTTATATTTTATGCATTTATGGCTTATGGATGCCACCCATATGATGATGTCACTAGGTGATGCAAATATCAATAATCAATTTCTAATTTGGATCAACTAGCCTTATGCATGATTAATAAAGTTTAGTGCAATTCTTTGGACATTGGTGCAAACTTAATCAAAATGGTTAGAAAGTCATATTACTAGGTTATAATTTGACTAGAGAAGAATTGGAAGGTAATGTTACATGTGTTGGAACTATATTCCTATTTATGATGTTACCAATACAAAATAACAAAGGTACATGATGTGTACTGACAAATTAGAAGAAAAGAGTGATCTAGATCACAAAAAATTGAAATCAGCATTTCGACTTGAAATGAACTGATCAAAGTTAGGAACCACATAAAATACAGTGCCCCATTTAGGAATACATTAGCCTAAATTAGCTCTTTTAAATGATAAGCTCTAACTATTTAGTGCATTTTATGGATTTTAACCTAAAATGTGCATTTGAGTATAATTCAAGTAAGATTGATAATTTGAACACAAATGGTGTTAGGAATTAGATGTAAACCATATTACCTTCCTTAGGTTCTTTCCTTTGATTCCAACTAATTTCCAAGATTTATATGTACTTCTTCTATTTTGTGTTAATTTTCTTAGCAATATTACATCCACCTATAAATATCCTCATCCATCTAAGGCACATTATTCTATAGAATGTAGCAATTTTATTCTTCTTTATTCATAATTAATGGCTTACACAAGTGCAAGTTCTCATAATTTACTACTGAGTACATCCTCATAAATGAGAGTAGATCAATCTTGTTAACATTTTCTCCAATTTTCTCCAATATATTGAATGTGCCATGCCATATATTCTCAAGCTTATTAGCTTGCATTTGAACAATATTTTTTTCTCATGTAAAATCACACTTTGTATCTAGATTTGATTATGTGCTCTTTTCCATGGTGATCATGTCTAGCCTTGTAATTGGCTTGAGAAATCTATAATTTTTATTACATTTTAAGTTGATTCTTTTAAATCCTATTAATTCATTTTTTTACTCTTGTAACCTTGAAACCTAACTCTTCTCCCTATTTTTTTTAGCCCATTAAAAATTCATTTAGGTTAGTAGGAAAATAAGCCTAACATACTTCAAAATTTGGCTTCTTAAATGATGTATGTACTACCATATTATATGAATGTGACATATATGCCAAATCCTCATCCCAAGTGCTTCAATAATTATTATTACAACACATTATTAGTTTTACGAAAGTAATATCTACAATATATTAGGGGTATAGGAGATGTAAGAAGAGTTCCCCCACCTTCCCCTGGAGGTACCATATTACCTTCCTTAGGTTCTTTCCTCTGATTCTAACTAATTTACAAGATTTATATGTACCTCTTCTATTCTACTTTAATTTTATTAGAAATACTATATCCACTTATAAATACCCTCATCCATCCAAGGCACATTCTTCTATAGAGGGTACCAATTCTATTCTTATACCTCATTCAAAATTAAGGGCTTACACATGATCAAGCTATCATAATTCACTATTGAGTACATCCTCATAAATATGAGTAAATTAAGCTTGTTACCATTTTATCCAATATGTTGAATGTCCCATGCCATATATTCTCAATATTCTTAGCTTGTGTTTGAAGAATATTTTTCTCACATGTAAAAAAACACTTTGTATCCCAATTTGATTGTGTGCTCCTTTCCATGATGATCATGTCCACCCTTGTACTTGTCTTGATACCTCTATAATTTTTATTTCACTTTAATGTATTTTAATCCTATTAATGCATTTTTATACTATTGTCACCTTGAAACCTAACCCTTCTCCCTGTGTTTTTTTGTCCCATTAGAAACTCATTCAGGTTAGTATGAAAATAAGCTAAACATACTTCAAAATGTGGCTTGTTAAATGATGTACATACTACCATATTGTATGAATGTTACATATATGCCAAAACCTAAACTTAAGTGATTCAATACTTGCTATTACAACACATTATTAGTTGTACTAAAGTAATATCTACAATATCCTAGTCATTTAGGAGATGTAGGAAGAACTCCCCCACTTTCCCTTGGAGGTACCATATTACCTTCCTTAGGTTCTTTTGTCTGATTCTAACTAATTTCTAAGATTTATATGTACATCTTCTACTCTATCTTTATTTTATTATAAATACTACATCTACCTATAAATATCCTCATCCATCCAAGGCACATTCTTCTATAGAGGGAACCAATTTTATTCTTATTCCTCATTCAAAATTGAGGGCTTACATAGGTGCAAGTTCTCATAGTTTACTATTGAGTGCATCCTCATAAATGGGAGTAGATTAAGATTGTTGAAATTTTCTTCAATATGTTGAATGTCCCATGCCATATATTCTCAAGCTTCTTATCTTGTGTTTAAAGAATATTTTTCTCTCATGTAAAACCACACTTTGTATCATATTTTGACTATGTGCTCCTCTCCATGATGATCATGTCTACCCTTGTACTTGGCTTAAGACGTATATAATTTTTATTTAACTTTAAGATGTTTTTTATTAATCCTATTAATGAATTTTTATACTCTTGTCACCTTGAAACCTAACACTTCTCCCTGTGTTTTTTATCCCATTAAAAACTCATTTGAGTTATTAGGAAAAAAAACTCACATACTTGGAAATGGAGCTTCTTAAATGATGTATGTACTACCATATTTTATGAGTGTTACATATATGCCAAAGTCTCAACCAAAGTTCTTCAATACTTGCTATTACAACACATTATTAGTTATACCAAAGTAATATCTACAATGTTTGTTTGTCCATTGTTTTGAGTGTGAAAAGTTATGCTTCTTTATATGTCGGTATTAATCTTGATCCATAAGGTGGTATTAATTTTAATGAAAATCTTGGAATATCTAGATAATTCATATTTTTTATATATGTTTTATTACATGGAATCAAAACACATATTTTTTTAAATTTATCTATAATAATATATACATGTTGCCTTGGAAATGTGTCACATTGCATTTTCCTTGGCACTAGAAATGAAATTGAGTACTTAAACTAATGTTATATGCTAATATTCAATTAGTTAACTGAATGTTTATTTTATAGATATTGATAAAGAGGGTATGCACTAACAAATAGATTTATGCAGGTGCCAAAAAGGGAAGCATCCAAACCAGATGGCAATAATGAGATGGCCCTAGTGATGACAGTTGAAGATGTATTACCTGAAAAGGTAGAGCATGTTTTTATTTCTAAGGAAACAAGGGAGGTAGCTTCAAGGGTGGTGACTTCTGATTAGCTTTATATGAAGAGTGTTGAGTCTAGATCTTTCATTGAGATACTGGAAAAAATACCCAATGAAATATTTTACAACTAGCACCTCCAACCCCTCAATCACTTTTGATGGGGAGTTCCTAAAGAAGATCCTCAATCGTGAACAACACTTGCTGAGTAGAGGGGTGATCTAAAGATTTACCAATTTTTGGCCTTTTTTTTAGCGCTTTAGGCATGGGCTGAGAAGAATTACAAGCCCTGTATGAGAGGTAATATGGAACTCTTGCCCAGTGTCAATGGCTTCTATGTTATTGTCTTTAATCTTCCTAAGGACAAGAAGGAAAATTTATAGCATAGGGTTTAGAGATGGAATCATCGTATGTTACAGTCTAAGCCTTGGTATCGATCCTTTGACCCCACCCCTTTCCATTTTTGGAATGATTATTGTTTCCATGCTATAGGAAATTCTTTGGGCAAAATTCTTGATGTAGACCCATAACAACAAATATGCAACACTCTACTTTTCTCATATTCTGTATTCTTTGAATGTTTTAGAAAACCTTCTTGCATCTATTGATTTGATAATTTAGGATCAAACTTGGAAATAAAATTAGGATTATGAGGATCTGCCCTTTTACTATCAAAATGCTTTGCTACAGGGCCTCTGGCTAATGGGTGTGGCTTTACTAAGCATAAGCATGGGGTTTCCTAGTGGGAGGATATTAACTTTAAGAAAAATTTAGATAGAGAAATAGGTGATGATTCAAAATTATAACAAAACTCAGATAATGTTAGTGAAGTGCCAAAAATAATAGTGTTAGTTTTGGTTCTTGAATGGAGTAAAGAAGTTTAAGGCTCACTTAAGTTGTTTCTATTTTAGGATTAAAAGATGCTGCATGTGAGGGTTTGATGGCTAGAATACCTCTTGATAAGAATCATTTAGCCACTTTAAAATCCAAAGATATTTTTAACCCTGTTGATTCTCTTGAAGTTTCCATTCCTATCTTCCCAGATCCAGGTGAAGGGGGTGAATGGAAGGTTGTAAAAATCAAGAAAAAAGGTAAAGGTAAGATGGAGAAGGAGTTACTTAATATGACCCATAGAATTTGAAAATAATATTTTTGAGTCAGTGCTTTAATGTGTTTTTTTTGGTTTCCTCTGCAAGGTTGCATCTTTTGTTATTTGTTTTTACATCCTAATTCTATTTCTACTGGAAGAAGATCTTCATAGAAATTTTATCACAATATCTTTCTCTCCATTATATAAAGATTGGGCCCATTTCAAAACCAACACTTTTAGTACTAATTAAATAAAAATAAAAAATAAAAATAAAAAATTGTTAATTTTACTTGTTACTTTTATTTATAAAAATAGATTATAAAAAAAGTGACATAAATTTGCCTTCCTTATATTAATTAAACATCAAATAAATTTGACTTGCTTATCTTTGAAATATTTTCCATTATATAATGAAATCAATTCATCTTCTATGTAAATGAAACCCTTGTCTATCACTTTATTTTAAGATTTGCTTTTAAATGTATCACGTGTTTTAAATATTTTTAATAAATGACTTATAACAATTATTAAAGAAGAATTAATGTATATAATTATTAATAATTATTAAGTTAAACTACATACAATTAAGAATTCAGTTATTCTTGAATTCAAGGACCCTATTTAAATAGTTTTTGAATTGGAAGGTCTTTTTATGTAAACAGTTCTCTCTTCAACGTATAATTTTTTTCAAAGGTGTATATTCAAACCCAAACAAAAAATAACTGCTCTCCCATTAATCTTTTATAGAAATTGGGAGTACCGAAAAATTAAAAAACGTGGTTTAAAAATAAGAAACATGGTTTTAAAATAAATAGATTAAAGAGATACTACCATGTAGAAAATGTAACAAGTAATATGAGAATTCAAATTAGCATTAAGAAATATTAATCTCTTAGACCGAAGATGAAACATCAAAAATACAATATTTTCATAATCGTAGCCCTTAGACGACTACAAAATATTTTAAGCAAATTAAAATAAATTACAAATATTCATCGATTCGCATTCCCTCTGTTTATGAAGGTAAAAAAAAAATTCTCCACATATTATCATTCAACAACACTCAAAACTAATAAATTGTAGCCAAACTGGTAACAATCAAAGCAATGCACAGAAATGCTGCAGACAGTAAGAATACAGTAACCACTAAAATAGATAAGATTAACTGCCATGTCTAGTCATATGTCAGAGACTATGCATAGATATTTACTTATCCCATGTGAAAAGTGGAAGACCTTGTGAGGGAAGGAACTTCGTCAGTTACCAATGAAGTCTTAATGGATTGAGTCTCGTCGTCTGCTCTCCATTTGAAATTCCATCCCACATTTTCAGTCACAGCTTTCACTTTCCCGGCAACCCCTGCAATTTTGAAAATGGTTTCTTCATCATACAGAGTTGCATGTTTCTTACAATCCTCCATTATCACACCCACTGACTTTACTGTTCATAACCCCATCACATCTGCCAACATACTTCGCAGTCCATCCAGGATTTCCTCCACATTATTATTGAAGTGATAATTCATGTTTGTCCCTAACCTGTACAAGCTGTAACCTGCTATGACCTCGCTCCACTTTCTTGATTGATACTCATCCGCTATTTGTCTGCCTCTCTCAACAAGGTTTTTTATGGCTTCTTCTGCCTCTCTCAACAAGGTTCTTTATGGCTTCTTTGGCAGCTGCAGGGGTCCTTTGAACAGGCCTGTTTATTGGAAGATTGTACTCAAGCCATTTGTGTGAATTTTGAAAGTTTTGGAAGTGTTTATTTGCTGCTTTGCTCACTTCAACTGCTTGACCATCAGAAATCTCAACTATGTCCATCATACTCCATGCTTGAGAGGAAGCTTCAATAACTGAAACCACTTTTTTCCATGAAAACTGGGCGTAGAAATTTTGAGCTGAAAACTTGGTGGGTATTTTATGAGACATGGTTTGACTAATACTGACACTAGCCAGAGCAGCAGAGACGAGAATTACCGTAGATACTAATATTCGACCGTTCTCCCAAAGCAAAATGTAAACGTTTTTCTCGGCCAGTTTCATTTGCCATTACCTAAGCAAACTTAATGCGTAGTGTCGTCTTTCTCAGCCAGCTATGCGTAGGTGCCGTGTGGGGACGATTTAATAACACATTAATCTCCCATCCGTTGCACAATTCGATTTCATTACGTCGACTTTTCTTCAATGTCTTTTATCCTTTACGGTGTTGTGTCGTCTTTATGCGTTGTGGATTGCGTTGTCTTTCTTAGTCAGCTAGACTTAAATTTATGCCTTGTACCTGCTTTCTAAGCCAGCTATATGTTTTTGTTTTTTTTCTCTTCCAAAATACTTGGAAGGTGTCGTGTGGGGAGGTTTTAATGATACATTAATTTCCCACCAGTCTTATTATTTTGACTTTTTTTCGATAAATAATATGTTGACTTTTCTTCAACCCATATTACAATGATTTTTTTTTCTTTTTAATTAAATTTGAAGATACAATTTTAATGTTGGGAGGCGGCCGACGAAATGAAGAGCTCGAATCGAAGATGGCTGGATGGTAGGCCCCTAATATTACGATGACTTTTCTTCAATGACTTTTATCTTCTCATAGTAGAATCATTGTTATGACCGTATTAAAATTACTTCAGCAGCTTTCCCTTTTAGAATTTATTTTAAGATGAATATGCTTTTATTCAACACTAGAGTTGGTGAGGCTTAAAAGTCTTAAATGATTTTTTCTCTAAATGACCTTTATATGAAGTATGAAGGGAGAGGTATGGGAGTTATGATTTATTTATTTTTTGGTGTGTAGTTTAATAGGTAGCATTTACATGGAATTATTAAATTATATAAAATGTTAGTATTTTAGTTTATATTTTAAAAATAAATATATAGCGTATTATAATGATGAGTAAACGCACATATAAATTAATGAGTTTTTTTGGCTAAGCAGTTATGAGTAAAGGGCATCCATGTCATCAAAGTCACCAATAGCATGATCCCAGCTTTAACCGCTTGACTTTTCATATTAGGTTTATAGAAGGATTTATACCATAGTAGATGGATATAAGCAACCATCATCTTCCCCAATTGGACTACAACCCTTTTGTTTTTTTTTAATTTTTGCGACGATAGTAATATTTATTATGGTTGTTTGTCTTTTTCCCTGCGATTATTTTGATAGCATTGTAGTTTTTTTATGGTAGTTACTACTTCTTTGAGCCAATAGTTTAAGCATGGGGGACTTTCTTATAAAGTTTTTTAAGATAAGATTTCAACATGTTTATGAGAGATAATATTCTCATTCCTTTCACTTCTGTTAAGAGTTTTAAGCATTTTGATTCTCTATTTACAAGGGCACTTCCAAAGTACTTATCGTAAACAAAAAAAGATAAGGCAGTTATCAAGGAATATATTCTAATTAAAAAAACATCACTATTGTCCAAAAGATTCATTAATTTTTTTATTTTTATTTTTTAAATTTTAAAACAATGCTTAAAGATGAAAATATTTCATATAATTTTTTTTAAAATAACATGCATATTCTTAATATAGTCATCAATTCTTGAGATCAAAAAATTAATTTAAATTGTTTTTAGTTTGAAAACCTATAAAATAGGCATGTTACATCTATCCAAAAGAATATACAAACATTAATATGGTCATCAATTCTTGTGTAACAACCCTGTTGGGGTCCAACTAGAAATACATATTTTTTTTAAACATGTATACCAAAAATAGATTACACCATGAGAATCTGCACAAACCATAAGATTTAATCAATATGTGATAATAAAAACATAATACATGACATATCATTGATCTCTAATATCATGAGAGTACACGTCATAATGTGAATATATAAAGTAATCACTTAACTCAACTACAACTACAACAAGTCTATAGGCACTGCAGTCAATATACAATAATAAGTAATCATAACTCTTCATGACAATGTTCAATAATAAGTAAAATATAATACATTGTACATAATTAAGATACCTGGCTCCCACGAGCATGAGTTCCTTGGACTCCCTAGTATCTCTAGTAATCTTAAGTGTTATCTCAAAAGTAGTATTGTTGTGGGGAGGGAGAGCATCATCTAAGCACTTTTTCACACCAACCAAGAACCAATGATCTCCTGTACTAATTCCATGAGGGAATGGCCCTCCCTTCACAGATGGGTAGATAATGATGGCATGAGAATCTAGAGAGATAAGCAAGTACCCGTGTACTTTATACTTTTTAACTAAACTAAACATGCAATGTATCATAGAAAAATTGATCTATTGTAGTATATCACGCATACATGTAAACTATACAAATGAAATGATAATGTCACATTAAACATACTTTGACCCAATTTTTTATAGATAATAAATAATAATGATCTAGATCAATTAGATTCATACACACCACTTGATCGAACTGTCCTCATCTGTCATTATGACTCTAATAATCTAGTGAATTTCATCTCACTCCTTACTCCATATCAACAATATAGATTGGTCAAATACAATTCAAACACAAGATGCATTTAATTTAGATCCTACTAGCAAGATATCAAATAACATGTTAAACATAGCAGCCTACATTTATTCCACCAAATGTATGAATGAATCTTACATTATTTACTATCCCATACTAGAAATAATTACTATAGTTTATATCATGCAGGTAAAATATTTATTAATTATAGATTTAACTACCATGACTAGTTTATAAACATATTATACTCTATGATAACCCATATTACCATAGTCTAGTATTTTAAGACATAACTACCAGTTTTTCATAATAAAGTATTCATAACTACACAAAAACACAACTTATATTCAAATAATTAGAATATAATGAAGCAAAAAATGTTCTCACAAAACACAATATTATACTATCATAACATTTTTTAAACTTTCAAGACTCTACACATTCATAGTAATATCTAGCACACATATATATAATCAATTGTAGATATGAGTATGGGTATAAAAATTATAATATGTACCATCTAGATATAATATACATCTATATTGTAGCATTCTATGATATCCCATACTATCATAGATTTTCAATTATAAAATAACAAGTAAGTGATTACAAGCAAATGATTACAGGGCTATATCACAGGGGTATACCCTAAGTCTAGACAACATACTAGAATTCAATGTAACATAACTATAAGCATGCATCATGATGCACCATTATAACAATCTCAATAATCATATACTACACACAAGTACTCAATAGAGGAACATATCATTCATAAATCCATATATAATATTCATTTAAATATCTCATTATGTTTTTTAGAAGACTATTTTAGTATGGTTGGAGTTGTAGCCTTATAGACACTTTAAAACTTATTTCAATCAACTAGGTATAACAGGTAATTATCAATTCATACGAAGCATAGAATTCACATTGTTATATTCTTAATCTTATTTACATACCCTCATAAATATCTAATATGTATATTTCATTAATATAGTTTATAACCCAAGTGCACATGAATAAGCTTATGTTTCTAAAAATACTACTATTAACTCATAAATGCATAGCTATTATTTTTGTTACATCCACACTATGTGCTTTGTTACCCACACTTTATAGGAAAGTGATCCCAAAATCACAAGGCTTATCATAATGTAATGAAAGTGCACCAAATTTGTCCAAATGATAGATGCTAATATGCAGTATGCATCGAAGGTAAGTTAAGTAATGAAATATTAACACAACATACTACTTACGAGTCAATTTTTGTATGATAATTTACATACAAAACACTGAGATTCTGCTCATAGGACATATTCTTGGATATAATACTATGATCATAAATATAGCAGCTAACTATTAGTGAGGCTAAATAATACATAATCTGTTTATCATATTTATAAGCTACCACGTATACTATCCGGAGTATCATCATAGTATAGAAGTAATTCCCATAATTATTGTAGCATATTATATATTAAAATCGAATTACATTTTATGACTCCCACTATTATAAATTCCATTCAAATATCGACGCTAAGGGAAAAGGATGAATACATGGCTAAGTCTTCAAATAAATTATAAATATAAGTTACAGATAATAACATGTAATATAGTTATAAATACAAAATTTATTTTCTCAATAAATTTGGTTGGTTATCCATGGAAACCCTTCGCCAAAATAGTGCCTATATATAGGCCCAAGCTGCACCACTTTGTGGAAATATTAAAATTATATGTTTGTAAAAATTCCTTGTACTCATATCATATTTACATATTAATAATCCACATAATATTTAACAAATATTTAATATGATTTTATAACATTCCCGTTTATGGTTTATAAATATTCCCTGAGTTAAATTATATTAAAATTAAACTGATATGCATATTTGGTGAATAAGTGTATATGTATACTAGATCCATTAACATGGATATACTAATCGATAGCATATAACCAAATAATGATACCACATGAGATATCTCTGAATTTGTGGAATAGATTACAAAATAATTGTGATACATAATAAGGTATACATATAGTAACAATTACTTTAATTGTATCTCATAAGTAGGGAAATCTATATGACTTTCTACAATTCTGATACCACAAGTCTAATACTTGGATTAATATATTTTAATAATATCTATATATTCATTTAGTATAACAAGTCTTAAGATCGCTAATTTACATAGTGTTAGTAGGAAAATATTTGTTACTATTCTATCATATTGATCGCTAAGATAACACTTATATGTAGAAGAAGAAATATTAATATTAACACTAATGATAACATTTATATTAATATACCACATACATTGGTCACTGATATTATATTATTATTGACACTAATGGTATGTACTCATTAAATATTTTAATATTGATTGTTGTTGTAGAGATACAAATGCTATATAATGAAATACACAAATACTATCACTATCCTATCACTATTACAAAATATATATAGATAGTCAATGAAAGGTCATATCTCAGCAAGAAAATTAATCAATTTAAACTCATATATCCATACCAAGAAAACTTCTCATGAAACAAGGAGAGTGTTTGTACATACATACATACATACATACATACATATATCTTGTTACATGACATGTACTCATCTTGCTAAAAAAATACTTAATACACCATACTCAACAATATGCTCAGACATATTAATACAATAATCAGCTCAATATCCTAGTGGTTATATTAATATAACATGGTTTATTTATAGTCTCTAATAACCCAAAATCCACATATATGCACCATACAAAAGGTATGAGTTCACTATTCATAACCATCATAAATCCAACTCATGTATTTTTATGGATTATTTAACATTACTCAATTCATACTTATATGTGATTCGCTATTCATCTCTCTCTCTCTCTCTATATATATATATATATATATATAACAATTTTTCAAGGCTTTTGTATAGATCACAACAAAAAAATTCAAATAAAATTTAATGACACTACTTGCCTTTCTTTCTCTATTTCTCATTCTCTTCATGTTCTTCCCTCATTCTCCACTTTGTGAATCTCCTTTTTATTTTCTTATGGTGCCCCTCCCTTCTAAATTTTTCCCTCTTAAAATATATAGGCATAGTTATTTAAGTTTTTTCTTTTTTCTTTCTTTTATTAAAATCTTTTTTATTTTAAAACTCTCTTTTTTAAAATATGATTTTTATGTCTTTTTTTATTCCATTAATAGGTCCTTAACATTATTTTATTTTTTAATTGTTTTTTGCTTTTATTTATTTTTTACATTTTTCTAATAATATATTCCTTTGGATATGTGTGTGTGTGTGTGTGTAATTTCTATTTTATTATTTTCCAAATATCTTAATAATAATACTTTTATAATTATGATGACTTGCTTAAAATAAAATCAATAATATATTAAATCAATAACTTGAGTTTATCCTAACTATGAAAATCGTACACAATGAGCTCCATTAAATTATTAACTATGCTTAGTAGATCATGGTTAAAATGATTATTTAATGTAAACGATGTGTAAATATATTATGCTAATGAATCATAGTACATCTAGCTATTTTTGATATGTGTAAGGTACCAATTATTTACTCTATCTTTTTCTACATCGCCCTCTCTAATGATGCTCTCCCTTTGTCAAACTCCAAGGGATGGATTGTCCTACATCAACCTCACATCAAAATAGGTAGTTACACTATAATAGTCATGATATATATTTATCATAAATATAGTTGAAATGACAAATCAACATGATCATAAAGTAAATATATAGTTACAATTAACCCATAAAAGTGTGATTATATATCCTAAGCAATATTATATTTCCCATAATAACATATATCTCATAGCTTAGATAAAATTAACAAAATCTAAATTTGTCAACTATAGATATCCACGAATAATCTAGCAAATTTACCCAGTGAGGAATCAGGATGTAACATTCTCCCACCCTAGAGCTTGTCATCATCCTTGGTGATTATTATTCAAACATAAATTTTGAATTTAAAAACATTATTTGACAAATTAAAAACATGACTCAAAATATGAAAGTAAGTAGTAAATGAGCAATTTACCTATAGAACTCACCATAGTTCCATCAAGTTTCACTATTCCCAAAATGTTGGTCTCATAAGATCCTACTCAAAGACATCTTTCTATTATTCAAACATGGTTGCGAGCATTACTTACTCTGATTGGTTTTGTCATGACCACCTCAAGGTCTAGAATCATCAAGACAAGCCTATATACTATAAGACTAATCACTTCTATTTCTTTAAAGGGTTCACATATCTCAATGAAAGTTTCAAATATTTTTAAAACACATAATATCCTTATAAAATTCAAAATAAGGACTAAGGAGAGTTCCATAAAATCTTTCAGCCCCATTGAATAATAAATATATTCTCAATATGGTCATCAATTCTTGCAATAAAAAAATAAATTTAAATTGCTTTTAGTTTCAAAACCTATAAAATAGGCATGTCACATCTATCCAAATGAAAATACAAACATTAATATGTTTATCAATTCTTAAATTCAAAAAATAAAGTGTTGTTTAGGTGCAAAGCCTAAAAAATACGCATCTCACAACTATCCTAAACAAAGATAATAACATTATTCATAGTTGGAAAAGATTAATCACCTTTGATTTTTAATGAGTATAGAAATTATCAACATGTCCATGGAACCTAAAGGGAGCATTTCTAATTTATTAGTACTCAATTAGGGATTATCATGCCAAAAATCACAATATTGGGTGGTTATTCTTAGGTTTAAGGTGGTCAATTTTCTCCAAATACATCTTTAGTGTCACCAAAAAAGTGATTGGTTAAATGGGGCACACAATTAAGGAAAATCAAGCCCTAAATCGCATTAGGATATCTAAATTAGGTTTGTACAAGGCTTGATTTATCCTAATTTAGTCCCCCATCCATTTAATTAAGTTAGATTATTACAATTAGCTTCATGGGAATTTATTTTACCTAAATTAATCTTCTATCCAGCTACTCAAGTCACTAATTTAGGTAGAACCAAAGGCAGCTTAAGTATGGAAACAAATTCACCTTTGAGGGCACCCTAGCATCACCCCATTAGGAAAGACATAAATTCAAAATAAAAGTCACCCCAAATTCAATAATTAAGTCACACTAATGTTACATACTAAAGATTCCCTAACATCACCTCTAAAGTCACCTTCAATTCATCTCTTAATTCACGTAAACATTACTTGCTAAATACATCCTAACATCATTTCTAAAGTCACCCTAAATTCACTTATAAAGTCAACATAACATTGCCTTATAAACACTCTAATTTCACCTATAAATTTAGCCTAAATCCACTTTTAAATTCAGCCTAATGTCAACTACTAAACTAGGTATTCTAAAGATGCCTTACCACACTCTCTATGGATGCCTCCCATATGTGACTTTAAATCCAACTTAAGGGTTATAATTTTAACAAATG
The DNA here is from genome assembly GCA_037957365.1 of Torreya grandis. NCBI lineage: Eukaryota > Viridiplantae > Streptophyta > Pinopsida > Cupressales > Taxaceae > Torreya > Torreya grandis. The sequence continues at coordinate 78,386 of JARHVA010002811.1, read as the reverse complement.
TGACTTTAAATGATCTAAAAAAATTATTGAAAAGTCAAGAGATACGTATTGGAATCCATGTCAAGAATAATTTTCTTTGAAAATGTTGAGCATAAATTTATTAATAACAAATATGAAGAAACCTTTGGTAGAGATATAATATTAAAGAATAATAATCTATAAAATAATACATAAAACAATTTTTTTCCTCTTAAATAAATAGGAGCATATCATATTAATGAACCTATCTTAAATTTTGACTATGACAAGTGTTCTTTTATAAATTATGGGAAACCATTTTCAAAAGATCCATTTATGAAAAACAATGGTATTATTCATAAATCTAATCTAACATAGCAAAAACAAATTGTTAAAAATTGCATTTTCTAAGAATAGAATATAAATAGATAAATAACTAGGAGCTAGAGATTGTTATTTTTCCACAATCATGAGTATCCATTGATATCTATATTACAACATGCACGAAGCACAAATTTTCAAAAAGACATTCGTAAAAATTTCCTTGCTATTCCATATTTGATAATTCACACTTAGATTTATCCCCCCAAGATAAATAAATAAATAATTATTTACTTCCAATTTCACTTTCAAAACAAAAGAATCACAATAGATGAAATGAACAACCACCATATTAGACAATCTAGGCACACAACAATCATCACTTTAGTCATATAGTTAAAATTATCTTTTATCACATGTTTTTCTAGAATCTAGATTCACACAACATCTAAAGATTTATTTAATTTTTCCTCCTGAAAGAAATTGAAATGAAACAATGTGGCGATGATGAAATCAATAATACATGTTGTATGTGTCTACAAATTATTAATAAATTGTGCATGCAAATAAATTATTGGAATATACAAATAATTTCATATTTAACTATGTAAATCAATGCCATAAAGCCACTTAGCCTCATTCAAAAAAAATATGAAAAACAAGCTTAAACCAAACTTTTTTAGTACCTGTTGTGCAAGAAATATTGTAACCGGTTCACTAATTAGTTTTGTATTGGTAAATGTGTATACCCTCACTTTCTTATTTTTATTTAGTGGTAAAATTAATTTTTAAAAGATAAACTTTTTAAGTTGTTATTTTCTAGCTTTGAATTGACTAATGTGACGGGGCAAGACTCTTTTTCTATAGAAATAAGTAAATTTTAATTTAAAAAATACTAAAAACATAGTACATCCAATAATTTATGAAAATTAAAACTTATCCAAATTTTTAGAGTTGATTTTATTGTGCAAGTGACCTGATATTGAAAAGGCAACAAAGAGTTAAATTGTACCATTTGATAAGTCTAAAGACTAGTTAAATGCTATCAAAGTATTTTTTTGGAATTTTGACGTTTAAAATATTGATTTTTTAATATAGATAAGAAATAAAATATATATAAAAAATATATTTATTGAAGATTCATTGAAAACATTATTATGACCTAACTTTTTGTGGTTAAATGCAAATTTAATTAAATATAAGTATTTACATTTATATACACTGGCAACAATTTTATAGGAACACTAGTAATTTTTTATTATTATATAATTGGATGGTGAAATTAAATACTGAGATAAAAAGTTGAGTTGTCATTTATTGCTCTATTTTAACCTTTTTCTACATCTCAATCATTGTCATAGTTTAAAACTTTATAGTTCTTTGTGACTCCATGGAATTTCTTGGGAATTCTGTATAGAAGCATTGGACACCCATTGGAGGAATAGGTGCATCAAGTGAAATAAACTTTAATTTATTGTGTGTCTAAAATTAGACATGTTAGTCGAATAATATTTTTATAAATAACTCATTATCTAATAACTATTTGAGTAAAAACCTCTAAAATGTGAGCTAATGATAATGAGAGTGTTAGGCAAAGGAAGAAGGGAATAAGTATCACGATCCTCAATGTTGCGTTTACTAGTTTTATTGATCAATTATTTTTATAAGCAATTTATCTCCAAACTACATTTTATTACCAACTATTTTTATCACATGTAATAATTCATCTAACTTGGTGATAGAAATACGTTGGAGGGTAAACACCCACATCATCTATGGTTTATTCAAAAGTCTTAGGATAAATAGATTATTTAAAAGTAGCTAGTCTAATGCCTCGATAGTTTCACTTAATGCTTCAACACATAAGATAAATGAAAAAATCAGCCATAGTAGCTTCTGGGAGTAGAGACAAATTATTGTTAAGATCTAAACAAAAATCATAAAAGCTTTCTCAACTTTAGGCATCTCCTTCAATCTAAAATAAAATAAAACATCTATAGAAAAAATCTAATTTAATAAATATTAAAGAAAGCATGCATAATAACTCATAATCATTTTGGGTAGCAGGAAAAAAACCAATAATAAATGATTGTACGATCAACAATTTAGAGTCTAGACTCTTCTTGTGAGGTGTTTGAGACTACTATTGTGTAACAATAATAGTAACTATAATAATAATTCTAGTTGAGATGTAACAGTAAGCATCCTTGCTTGAAATGTTATGAAGATTAGATTGCTATACTTTGGTTTGTTAGTTTCTTATCCTATTAAAAATAGTAAAATATGACATTCAAAACCTGCAACAAGGGGCAAGACACGAATAGTATTATTTATTCAAACATATAATCATCTATAAATAGTTAACAAAGATATTCCTTTTTCATACAAAGTGATAATCTAGACAACCATCCATCCTCCCTTTTGCATTTTTAAAGATGTGAAAAATCCCATTTCTAAATATGATTTAGGAGAATAAGAGAAAAACATTTATAGTAGTTTACATCATGGGTTATTCTCTATGCACAATAATGATAAAAATATGTGTATTATCTTTGATGTTCTTAGGTCTTTCTATGATAGATTCATTTTGCATCCTCATGCCCATCACTATCTTTACTACAATATATTATGTCCCATTCATAACATATTACTAAAACTGATATTTATTCATCACCTTGCATTTGGAAAATTATTGAAAGAAGACATGGGCATTTGGTTTTTTGCCTTGATCAACACTTGTAAATTGTGTAGGACAACTATCCTAAAGCATGCACTTCACAAACACCATCCATTATAATATATTATTATGATATTATTAGTTATATTAATCAAATATTTAATCTTTCATCCACCTCTTTTAATTGAATTCATTAGACACGGAGGAAGTCATGGTAAAAAAATATTAAACTAGTGCTAAAAGTAAAATTCAACTTCTAGGCATCATCATAACATAAATATATAATTTTAAGTGGTATATCCCATTATATTAATTGTGTCACCTTTAACTAATAATCATTTTATCTATGGCATAGTTTCCTTAATATTTTGACTATCCAATGGAAAGAAAAAAATGGGAGGTTGTGCTTTAAGCCCATCCTATTACTCTAGCTTGTTTGAATATTTGACCACTTAAACCTGACATATATTTTCCCACTATATTCTTCCAAAAAAAATCTCATAATCGACATTATATGGTGACATTGTATGCAAAATAAACTTTAAAAAATGTTATAATAAAAAAAACTAATTAATAAAACTATATGAATTGGGTTACACAATGTAAATGATGAATGTAGTTTCCACAATATTCCTTCTATTTTGATATCTTAAATTTTAGATTCTTGGTGTAAATATAGTCTATACATGCTTCTATGATTAAACAAAAATTAAAAATTTTGGGTACTTAGAACATTATCTTGAGAAATTATAATTGTTCTTATTTTTATAGAAATTTCATATGTTTTAGTTGTCATTAATTTAATCTTGTATTGGTAAAAATTATAGATATAAATAAATTATAAAACACTACCTGTGATGTGATTTTAGTACCTATTTTGAAGAGGAATATGCAACTTTATTACTATTTGCATACTATATGTAGTCTCATTCAAAATACAACTAATCCTCAAAATGCCTCACACTAACTATGATTAATTAAAAAAATAGACAATACATTACCCATATTTTCACATTCCTTGGCTTTTGAAACCCTACTTTACCAAAACAAAATATTTCACCCATTATGTCATGAGTTTCATCTTAGAAGCAAGGTATATTATTCATAATTATTGTGCTATCAATTTCAAACCATCTTTGCATCAAAAGATTTCAATCACCACAAAACTAATATGCAAATGGAACCTCTATTTTAGACCCCAAAAAATGTAATAAATACATCCACTACATTATTATTTATATAATTTTTTAAAAAAATTACTAACATTATTATATTCTAAGTGAAAACTATAAATTAAATTAATATGTGTGATGGATTCCAGAAGTTTTCATATGTATCTCCCTAGGATTTATAAAGCTCATCATCTACGTTACTCATTATCATTACTCAATTCACTTTAAAATATTTAACCACTTTCATGTTTGGTTTGTATTTTTCCTTCCCCTTCACTCCATAATTTCTCAAAAGCACCATGGAATTAGGTTAAAATAGTTATTCTAACCTTATTGATTTTAAGCTTAAAAATAGAAAAGAAAGAAAAAAAACTATAACACAACCCACATATTGGTTCCTAGTTGTACACCTTTATAATTCAGCAATGCATACTTGAGAAAATGGAAAACATAGTTGATAAACCCAAATTATGTCATTATACCTTGGGAAGGGTTTAGCATCTATATGGACTAAACATAGACAATGACTGGAAAACATTGGTAGAGGGTATGGTTATTTCCCTGCTAATTCTAACTCTACTTGAACCAAGGTGAGAGGACCTATAGGGTAGTTTGGTCACAAGGAGGGAAATTGCAATTCAATCTCTAAGGGATTATTGGCACACACACACAAGTCTGACCAAATCATTGCCAAACATACACAGTCCACTCGAGAAGAGTTATCACATAGATAAAGAAAATGCTTTTAAATCAGACACAATCTACTAAAGATAGATGGAAATGTGATTACAACATTCATTTTTGAAGGAACTATTGAAAATTGAGGGCCAAATGGAAGATTATAATGATGACCTTCAAGGATAAAATCAAAAACACATTCTATTTTTGTAATAATCATGTGTTTGTAGGTAAATAACACTTAAGATATTGAGTAACATGTATTAATTTTAGGGGTAGTATAGGTAGGATGATTTAAGTATATGTGAAAAGGTTGTGGTGGCTTTAAGTAGTAGGAATTCTTTCAACTACCATGCTATCATTTATTTTAAGATGTATAAAACCGTAAAATAAGGAAAAGGAAACTATTGGGAATGGTTTGCATTCATTGATGCCAATCTAATGCAAACATTCAAATGATCCCTAAAATATACAAATCATACACTTCAAAGTAAAGTCTCAAGCACATTCCCCTGTCAACTCCATAAATCCAAGGTATCCTTACAAGATTTTCAATAACACATTCCTAAATCATGATGAATAAAATAATTTATTTCCTGAGTTCATGCCCAAAATGACTACCATTAATATACATAAAACTAGATACCCAATCAATAGTGCATGAAGAATGTGCCATTGCACTTTATTGATAAGAAAGAGAAAAAATCACATATGTTTTCTATGAACTTGAAAGGTAAATATACATAGATCAATGTTTAGAATGTATAAAAATGGTGAAAATCATGGTGGATTTTATTTAAAATAGGGGAGACAAATAAATGCTCTTAGAGTTTGCTAATGACTTTACAACTGCAATCACCTTGGCAACAAAAGAAAAAAAATATAGCAATAATTCAAAACTAGTAAGGCCCTAGGAGATTATTTTTTAGATGGAAATAGTTCTAGAGTGTCTCTTATAATTTCACAAGTTAATTTAAGGCTTTGGATCAAGTTTGAAGTCCAACATATGCAAACAACTCTCTCTCACACACATCCATCGCTACCTTCATAAGCTTAGTAAGGTAAAATTCAAATGCATGGTATGAATAGGAGAGAGAATGTTGGAAGCTTAAAATTTGACCATTATTATGGGTCCTAATGAAATTAAATTTATTGGTATTATTTTTTATATTCATTGCCCTTCCATTAATAACAATCGTTAAGAGTGACAAGAGGTCACTATGCCTTGTCCATTCAAGTAGGGTCTATTTTTTCTCTTGTTTCTTCATGCCAGAATTCAATGGAAGAGAATGGTTTTGTATAGTGTTTTCATAGGATAAAATAATATTTTCAATACTGGTTTCATCAAGCAAATCAACCTTATGAAGTGTCTTTATAAAGGATGAAGTGTCTCAAGTGTATATAATGTATTATTCTAGATGCAAGCATTTCTGTTTGGTTTGTGATGTTTGTCACCTTCATAATTTATAAGTGCCTAAAATTTCATGGATGATATCTCAATTTCATAATATTCATGTTCTCTTTCTTGGAGATATGATCTTATTACATAGTCTCTAAATCTCTTACTCTTTGGGAAGTATGATACAGTCATAAATGGTATGTTGCAGGTCTGAGCAACAATGTTGGCCTAAGTGGAAATAAAAATCAATCATAAATTAGTTTTGAACATTATGGATGCTCAATATATTAATAATTTAACTCAATTCACTCTCTAATAAGGGCTGAAATAATTTCATTCACCCATAGAGCTACAAACCTATCGGTGAGTATTTATGAGGTCTAAGGTTTCATTTGAGGTGTTCAAGCCATGGATAAGATTGATATAGAATTATACACACCTATTTTACCTTGATATAAACCCATTTTATCATCAAGAGCATTCAATTTATGTTAAACTTTAACCCTCATATACAAAGCCTTGTAAATGAACTAACTATACACACAGGCCTGTACAGAGAAAATGGACAAGTTTGAAGTGGCATAATGCTTGGAAAAAGATTTTTAGGATTTTTAATAGATTGATAGGGAATTGAAAATTATTTATGAAAATCCAAGTACAAATACTTAAGGATTTTTTTCTTACAAGTCTCTATAAGTAAAAGATATACTTACAAGTCCTAAACCTATAGGTCCTCATTCTGTCCAAAATAGCTAATTGCCATGGAAGAAATAATTTGTGATAAACATGACACCTAAATTAGTGAAAAAATGAGATAAGTTACAAATCAATTGACACTAGTGATTTTAGATTCAAATAAAAGGTGATATGGTTGAGTCTGTAAGCCTAGTTCTCATGCACAGACCTGTGTATGAAGGCAAGAAAGAGAAAGGTTTGTCGAACACTATGAAGGAGCCAATTAAAATTATAAGATAATGGAGATTAAATTTAAGTGAGGTTTTAATTTCTTAAATATTCCATGATGGAGTGAGAATACTAATTCTTAAACTCATGTCAGACTAATCCAATGACTACCTACAACCACACCTTGAGAAGGTCTAAAGGCAATATTGAACAACTATGTATTTATGAAAGTGAAAGGTCTTGGGAAGTAAGGAAGGTATTAGAATATCAAAAATATAACAAGGTTTATTAATATGTTCAAGGTTTGAAATTGTAGTCCTAAAAACCACAAATACAGTCAGAGCTTTTCCAGTGAACACCTATAGGTTGCTAAGAAGGGCAGGTTGGTCTCATCCTGAAGAAGGGGAAGAGTGCATAAATAAAGTATTGAAGTATAGTAAAAGTGGATAGACAAATTAGTGAGGTAATTTTAGGATCAAAGGAAATGTGAAAGGATGACCAAACCCTTGTCTACACAGTTAATGTGAGGTGTAGGCTTGTCTACCTTAGCAAGTGAAGGTTGTTTGTTTATAATTAAGAGAGAAGGTATGAGAAGAAGATAATAATTTTAAATGGTTTCATGGTAATTTAATGACTCCATATAACACTTATACCTATCATAAGAGGATGGAATGAAGATAAGCTCTGTCTAGGCCTAATAAACCTAAGAGTCTAAGTCCACTACACAAACAAACCATAAGTGCAATCATGAGATAATAATTATAGTCAAAATGACATGAATGAATGAGAGTAATATAAGGTGTAAAATTTTATTATATACCCTTTATAGGTATTCTCAAGAAAAAAAAAGGAAAGTGTCATTTAGGCTCTCAAGATCACCTCGAGCTCCTCAAATGAATGATTGTTATCCAAGACAAATATTCTCTTAATTAATGAGGCCATGAACATGTGCATGAAGAAACATGGTATTTATAGGTATTAATTAAGTCCCCATACTAAAATATCATCGCATTAGTTGTTGGTTTAGGTCTCAAACCTTCATGAAAAAAGCTTAAGACTGTCAACCCCTCTTTAATGGCCTATTTTAACCCGAGAGTCAGCTTACTACACTCATAACTATAAAAAAATGATGCATTGGAGCTTGATAACATATGTAAATTTTAATAGGGTTATATATTTTAAAATTGTGGAATTGGTTCAGGTATTGAATTCCTAGGGTTTATGAACAATTGCTATGAACCAAAATAGGTTTAAACCCTCCTACAACCCTACTAGAGACCCAATGTGAGATACAGACTTATAAATCACATGAAATTACCTATTTTTATCCTATAACCTCATAAACATTTTTATATACTCCAAATATGTTCTAACTATGTACTTCATATATACTTGTAGCTGTATAGACTACATTAAATGCACTATTTTTCAAGGTTTTTAGGTGTTTTTTAGGGTTTTTGATAGTTAAAAACTTTTAAAATATTTAGATATGAAAATTTGGATATATTTAATCTATTAAATCTTAAAAATCCAGACAAGTTATCTTGGAAGTGATCAAACAAACTCCATTTCTCAATGCAGTCTTCAACAGGGTCAAAATGAGATAAGTTTCAAGACCATTTCATGGTTTTCACACTTCTACAAGGTATCAGGGCATAAAATTTGACATGGAGGTTTTTTATAGGATAGGTAAGGTTAATAAAAATCTTTTTTGTGGTTTCACATGTGTGGGAAATATTTGGAGTAGAAAATTAGTCTTCTAGGCAAGGATACCTAATTGAAGAGAGAGAATGGGCTAAAAAAGGCACTTCCTCCCAGATTCTAAAACTAAAACATGGCATGGAGATGTAAATACATACTATTTACTCAAATATTTCATTATTTTATCAATATCATCCACAAACTATCCTATACAATGAGTTTTATATAAGTTTAGGGATACAAGGAAAAGAGGCCTAATGAGAGCTTAAAGAGTAAAGTGGAGTCTTAAGGAATGTTTGATAACTCTAAGTGAGTTTTTTACGTCATATATGATGTGAATATTCCATCCATGGAGAGATAATACATTGGATAATATGAAATCAAGTTTTGAGCCATTTGTATAAAGTTGGGTGTGGGAAATGAAGGGTTTCAAGACAACTAAGCAAATGAATGATGAGTGCCACTGAAATGTAATAACAAAGGATTTTATAAATGCATATTATTTGTCAAATAAATTTTTTGAAAGCATTTCATGATTAATTTATGATGAAAATTTCCATTTGACACTTCTCATATGCAAAGAAGGGTAGTTTTGAGGAGTTGTGCAAGGTGTCACGCTGATTTTCTCCTATGCCACATGGATGATGGAACATATTTAGATGAAAGGCACATGTCATTTTAAGTCTATTAGGACTGTTATATAACTCTCTTTTTTAATTGTAACTCATGGTGGAAACTTGGCAATCTCCCTCCTATATGCCCCCCTCTCTATCTTCCTCATTTCTCTATATAAGTTACCACTTTTGGCCTTGTAATGTATCCACATTTGGTATGGAGAAGCCCTGATAAATTAAATATTGATATTTACTTTAAATAAAAAAATTCAAGTTGGTTTTAATCTCTCAAATTCTTGCATAAGTGTGTCAAGTAGTTTGTGGTTTAATGACAAGTGATAGTTATATTTCCTTGTGTTCATCTCACTCTTTCGTGTTTTATGTAAGTAGTCTAACATATGGTAGGCCACATGATATGTAATTAGTTGTTTTGTGTGTATTTAATTGTGAATAAGCCTACTAGTTTCTATCATCATACCTTTTCATCATCTACCTTGAGAAATGCATTACATTCCACCTTCATGCTGAAACACTTTTGTTAAGAGAACCATAGGTTTTGAGATCAATTTTGCAAATTATCTTTCATAAAGTAGGTTCAAATAGGTTTTTGGAGTTAATATTGGTGCATCACCTTTGTTAGATTAGTGTTAATCTTATTTTATCCCTTTTATTTTAAACAAAATAAATTAGTGGTTAGTTGTAGGTGTTGTGCAAAGGGAGCTAGCCCTTCAATCTAGAGATTTACCTCTCTAATAGGTCACCCAAAACAACACTCAAATAACATGCACCAATGGGAATGAATTTAAGAAGTATTATAGGATCCCTATCCCTGAAGTGGATTATAAATAACCCATGGATAATTTTAGTTGCCTGCCAATGATGTCACAACCAAATTACAATAGTAGTAAAATAACTCGACTAATTTTACAATTCAAGGCACTATCTTTATAATTCCTATAGTCACATTAACTCCTAGATTAAGGATTATTATGGCCTTATTAAATAGGGTATATGGTTTTCCATCATTTCCTACATCAATGAAATTTGGATCCCATTACTTGGAAGCATCCTGACCTTCAATAAAATCAGTATCCTTGATGAAATTATTAGCTTCAATTTGATTCACAAAATCACTAACCTAGGAAGCTTACCAAATGATAACTTGTACAATATGTCTTACTTTGTAGATGCTATAACTTAAATCATGCATCCAAGCTATTATAAGCCTTGGGAACCATCAACATAATACCCCAAGAACATAATTTGTGAAGAACTCAATGTTTTGGACATTCAAGAAAAATATGCAGAAGATAAAAAAGAAATTTTTCAAGCTATCTATGGGGAAAATATTCCTAAGCTATTAGACCCCATTAGGAGGACTATTGGGAAGATAGGTGACTAGTGGTTATATCTTGAGTGTACTATAATTAGGATAGAATGTACAAAGTCACACCCTCTACACATATCATGACTTGTTCTAAACAAGGTAGTAGAACAAGAGATTACAACCCAACTGGTTGATAGTGTATATGTCCAAATTAGGGCTACCAAGTAAATCAATATACACCCAGCCCACTTCAGCATTAGCTGAATACAATATAAACTATGGTAACACCTTCAACCTATGGGTTTAAATGAGCACCATTCAGGTATTGGGATCCCAAAAGAATTTTTAGGGAACAACTAAAGAGGTATGAGAAAAAAAGTGAGAGTTAACTATGCACATCAATCCTATAAACATGACATTATATTCATGAATGTTCAGGATGACATTGAGGTTCATACATGGATGAACAGAGTAAATATGTCTATGATTGTATCCTAGTGCACCCAGTATGACCCAATAATTACTAAGGAGGATACTAAGAGAATTTAAAGTGAATAATGGGTTTCTACACCCATTAATAAGCCTCCTCCTTAAAAAAGAATAGATAGGCAGGATCAAGTTGGCCCATATGGACAATCAGATGTGGGAGATACATAGGAGGTTATCTAAGGCTCACCTCTACATACTATTAATTCTACTCATCCTTGGCCTACAACCAACACAAAGGGTCCTACAAGTTTATTGGGGTATATAGATTATTTTCTATGATGCCTTTTCCTCCACTCATCATTGTGCAACAAGTAAGTTTGCATGCCTTCCTCTTTTTAGATTCTATTTTTTTGCCTCCTTTATCACTAGCTCATATAACTACACCATTGTTATCACTATCCAAATCACTTGGGAAAATGTCTACACCTACTAGCACACCTCCAACACATATTTCTACTCTCACTTCATCTCCACCTATTATCCTAGTAGTCCCCTCATCTGCCACACCACCTCCTTCAGCATAGGCTTCCATTATTACTAAGGCACCTACTATGCACAAGAGAAACCATCCTCTTGCAATAGTGATACCTGAAGGAAATTGAGCAAACCATTTGAAGGAAACCAACATGTATTAATGCATTTAAGGACAATCTAATTGCAATATCCCCTACTAAAGGAAACCATCCTCTTGGGAATTTCAAAGACAAATTTTCAAAATTATTTAACTTTTTAACACTTATCTTTGGAAATCCTCATGATGATGACATTGTGTCAAGCTTTTCATATCAAAAAATATTGCAATGGGATATTTTGAATACTAATTGTTGTTTAGCATATCATGTTAGAAATTTATTTTTTAAAAGAATCAAAATAATCATAGACCAAGATGGAAAGAAAATGTAGATCTGATTTAGAAAAGGCCATTTTAAAGGAAGAAAGGTTTTCACCAAAGACATCAAATACAAGATAAATTTGGAAAATTTTCTCAAATTATAAATTAGATATGTTGATTTAAAAAACCCTTATTTCACCTAATTACATGCAAGGTCTTAAAAGACTATCTTTGCAATGATACATCAATTAGGGCCTCCAACATTTTGATTGACTTTCACAAGTGATGAGCATTCTTGGAAGCTATTAATTAATCAATTGAAACAATTGTATAGAAAACATTATAAATATTCAAATTCACAATTGAATGAATTGGATAAGGAAAATTATGTTTCTTTCCTTGTGAGAACTAATCGAGTCACTTTTACACATTATTGTAGACATCGTATCAATGTATTGAGGCAAATGTTATGCAAAGACAAATTATTGTTAGGTAAAATCAAAGATTATATTTATGTGATAAAATTTAAATGCAAAGGAAATTAATGATTCCAAAAACTAATAAGAACATGAAAATTACCAATAGGCCAAGATCTTGAAACAATACGTAGAATTGATTCATAATGATTGCTTGAAATAATTACAAACCTAAACCATGTTTAAATAAGCCTCAACTTAGAATTTAGAGTTGACATGAAAAAATTATAAAAAAGCTAACATCTAAAATAAAACTTCTATTTTTAGCAGCTATTAGTAAGTCACGCATGAAAGTGTGTGTAGCTCTAAAAATATCCTAAAATATTCTAAACACTAAAATCAGCCTATGGGACAAAATTAAATTGAACTTCACATCCAGTCCTAAAAATATACAATTTATAAAAATATAAAAATCTCAAAAACAATTATTAAACTAAATTTTTGGACCTTATTTTTTTTGCATCATTCTCCTCTAGTTGAAAACAACTCAGCTCCCATGAATTATCTTGATTGTACTATTGCTATTTATCCTTGTCAATCTTCTTCAACTCCTATTTTGTAATCCAAGTTTTGTTTTTTTTCTACAATCCTTCCCACTAGAACAAATACCTATTATAATTCCCTTGCATTGTGCTCACTATCTTCATATCCAAAACCTACACTATCTTATCCTTCTTTTTATTTGGAACCTACTGCTACCAATTTACTTCTTCATCTTCATCACCTTCACCATCTTATCCATGGAATTCATATAAATATGAAACATTAAATACTTGAGATATATCAAAATTCTATGGTAAACTTACCTCATAAGCATTATCATTGATTTTATTCACAAATTTACATGGTCTAATTTTCTTGTACTTCAGTTTATTATATGTGCCTTTTGGAAATATTTTTTTCCTCAAGTAAACCATTACCAACTCTTCTTCTTCAAATACCTTGGATCTCCTTCTGACATTCACTATTGCTTTATATTTCTCATTATTTTCTTGTAACTTTCTTCTTATTCCTTCTTACAACTATTGTATATGCTTTACAAATGCCTCTATATCATCACTAATTCAATCTACAATTGGAAATTATACCAAATCTAAAATACCAATAGGATTTCTCTAATAAAGAACTTAAAAAGGTGACTTTCTTGTTGATCTATTCATTGAACTTTAATATTAAAACTTAGCTTGTGGTAAAGCCAAGTCCCATTGCTTTGGTATCTCTCCCACTATGCATCTCAATAAATTTCCCAAGATCTTATTCACAACTTCTATCTGTCCATTTATTTGTGGGTGATATGCACTACTGAATTGTAGCTTAGTGCCCATCTTCTTTCACAAAGTCCTCCAAAAATGACTTAGAAATTTCATGTTCTATCTAAAGTAATAGTTTTTGGAACACCATAGAATCTCACAATATCCATAAAAAATAATTCTATAACTCTAGTGGCATCATTGGTTTTCTTACATGTAATGAATTGAACCATATTAGAGAATATTTATACAACAACAAAAATTGAATCATTACCTCTCTATGTATTTGGCAATCCCAACACAAAATCCATACTCAAATATGTTCATGGCCCTCTTGGAATTGGTAATGGCATGTAAAGTCCAATATTTTATGCGTGTCCTTTAGCCACCTGACATATTTTTCACCTTGAAACATACCTTGTCACCTCTCTCTTCATCTTTTATCGAAAAATACTTTTCCTCCACCAAAGCTATTATCTTCATCTTACCAAAATGTCCAGCCAAACTACCACTATGTAATTCTCTTATTATATTGTCTCATATAGACCCAACTAGAATGCATAATTGTTTTCCTTTGAGTAGATAGCCTTCTTGTATAAGATATTCATCATGAATATCATATGTCCCACCTATTAATGGATTCCTTCACATAGTAGTTAATAATTCTACCCTCCTACTCAATGCATCAGCTCCCTGAGTTTATTTTCCTAATTTATGTTTCAACACAAAAGTATACCCATCATTCAATTTCTCACTAAAATATGTTATTAGCCTTCCTTTTTGACTCAACACAACACCAATTCCCATAAATTAATCATCACAATCAACCCAAAACACTTTGTTAAAATCAAATAATGCTAAAATTGGTCTTTCTCTAATTTTCTTCTTCAAAATTTCAACGCTTTCAGTGGCTGGTCTAGTCCATGCAAATTCTTTACCTCTCATGTGATCTCTTATTGGTGCCACAATAATACCAAAGTTTTTAATAAATTTTATATAAAAATTTACTAAACCATGGAAAATTCTTACCTTTGTAATGTTTTTTTGAATAGGCCACTCAACAATTGCCTTTATCTTTTATTCAACCATTTTCACACTATTTTTTGAAACTACAAATCCCAAAAATACCAAACTGTTCTGCATAAACCTACACTTCTTCAAATTTTCATACAATTTTTCTTTTCTTAACAGATCCATTACGATTCTCAAATGTTGTAAGTTTTCTTGTTTAGTCTTACTAAATCTCAAATTATCATCAAAATAAACAACCACAAACTTACCAATATATTATCGTAGCACGGTATTCATCACCCTCATAAATGTGCTTGGTGAATTAGAAATCCGAATGGCATCACCATTCACTCATATAAGCCATCCCTAGTTTTGAATATAGTTTTCCACTCATCTCCTTCACGAATTTGAATTTGATAATAACCATTCGCTAGATCAATATTGGTAAAATATTTTGCTCCTATAAGCATATGCATAAAATCATCTAAATGAGGTATAAGAAACTTATAATTTATTATAATTTTATTAATTTCTCTACTATCCACACACATTTTCTATCCTCCATATTTATTTGGAGTTAGCAATGATGGTGTTGCACAAGGACTCATACTGTCCCTTATCACCTTCTTCCTTAGCAATTTAGTAACCTGTTTATTTAATTCTTCATATTTTTTTGGACTCATCCTATAAGTTGCTTGAATGGGTAGAGCTAATCCTGGAGTCAAATCAATGTGATTCTGAATATCTCTTTTGGGTGGTAAACCATTTGGTAACTCATTAGACATAACATCTGCATATTTTTTCAACACTCTTGTGTCTTCTATTAGTATTGGAACCAATTTTGTTTCTTCATTCTTTGATACTAATGCATAACATCAACCTGCTATTTTCATATTTTGGATAAATTCTTTAGTAGAGAGAATGATTTCTATCTTTTCTTCCTCTTTAAGAGGTAATAAAACTACCTTTGTACCACCTTTCCAAAAAGTGTATGCATTCTTTGCTCCATCATGAACTACTTTCCTATAAAATTCCCATAGTCTCCACAATAACACATGACATGCATCCATCAGAATAACATCACACCATATTTCATCATTATAACTCTTTCATATACAAAATTTGATTAAGCACATTTTATCTACTATAACTTCATTCCCTTTCTCAAACCATAAAATATGATAAGGATTAGGATGCTTTTCACATTACAAATTTAGTTTCTCAATCATTTCCTTAGAAACTATATTTTCACAACTACCACCATCGATAATTACTTTGCATACCTTTCCACCTGAAGTACATCTTGTTCAAAAAATATTTGGTCATAGCCATGCATCACCACCTTTTTTATTTTTCACTTGATCCTTCCTTAGATCAATCATGGTTCTTCTCATCATGAGATTATCTCCAACATTAGCTGGTGTAACTTCAATATTCTACTCTTCTATTTTAGCTTCAACTAGATTTACTCTTGGACAATCTTCTTGGCTTCTTTCTTAATTTTGATAGTGTGAACACTCAAATTCTCTGTGCCCTTCTTCTCCACATTATATTAGACATAATATCTGCGTTGATTTAGAAACCAACCTCTAACACCTCTATAACCTTGTCCTCTATGAAATACTCTTCCTCTTTATTGGTATTGAAACCTTTCCCTATTATCATCTTGCCTTTTTTTACCATATGATGATTCACATTGCATTAAATCCACCTCTGGTGGTATTAAACCCCCCTCTTGGACCAATAGATGTCCTAATTTTTTTTCTATTTTGTTTTCCTTCTACCTTCAAAGATAATTGATAAGTCTCCTCTATGTTAAGTTATTGATGCATGTTTAATTCATCTTGAATAGAAAATTTCAAGCCATTTACATACATTATAGGCATCTACTTTTCTATTTCATCATGTTCCACTCGTATATAAAGATTGTAAAATTCATCTGTATACTCTTATATACTATGATCTTTTTGCTTTAAATTTTGAAATATTTTATATAGGGTTTGTGCATAATCCACAGGAAAAAAATTTCTCCCTTAGCTTCTTCTCGATATTTTTCAATAAATTAATCTTCTCTTTACCTTTTCTTTGTCTCTCTTTTTGTAGGTGATCCCACTAAATCATTTCATAACCTTTCAATTTCGTGCATGAAAACTTTACCTTCTTGTCTTCTCTTATAGTCTTTCACTTGAATAACTTCTCCATGTTATTCATCCAATCTATCAAATCCTCTAGTTTTAGACTTCCTCCATAGTCTGGAACATCAACCTTGATTCCTTCATTTCTTCCTTATAAATATTGAACCTTCCTCTCTTCCATCGATGGTGGTTGATCTTGTTCTTCTTACTGAATTTCTTAATCATGATCTTTGTCTTCCTCATCACCACCTTATCTTCTTTTCTAATTGGTGATAATCTATGTTAATTGTTGAACTTGTCTCTGTAGCTCTTGTATAATCTGGTTTATCTGTGAAACATCTTATCCTCTTGTCATTCTTTAATCCTCCAAGATTTGAACTTGCTCTGATACTAAATAATGAACCCAAAAACTAACAAAAAAAAGAAAATTACCAATAGGCCAAGATTTTGAAACAATACTCAAAATTTATTTATATTGATTGCTTTAAATAATTACAAACCCAAACCATGCTTAAATAAATCTCAACTCAAATTTAGAGTTGACATGCATAAATTCTAAAAAAGCTAACGTCTAAAATAAAAATTCTATTTTTAATAGCTGCTATTTTTAGTAAGTCACACATGCAAACACATGTAGCTCTAAAAATATTATAAACACTAAAATTAACCTATGGGACAAAATTCAACTGAAGTTCACATCTAATCCTAAAAATATACAATTTCTTAAAATAAAAAAAATCTCAGATTTTTTATTAAACTAAATTTATGGACCCTATTTTTTCTACATCATAAATGCTCATGACCATTGTCTAATATGGAAATGACTAGGCAAAATTGCATATTCATCAATACCACTAGTTGTAAAAAAAGAAGGAAAAATAAAGTAGATACAATTTTACACAACTCTGAATGAAACAAACAATAATGCTTGAACCATGTGAAATAAAAAAATGAATATTTAGTTGTGACATGGAAGTGAATTTACTCAAAGGTAAGCACAAAAAAATATAATGCTTCAGATAATTTTGATACTTTTCTTCATGATCTACAAATATATGAGTGTCAATACATAACAATAATATAGAACACAATTGAACAACCCACGATTCTTTTTTAACACAGGCCATCCTAAGTTTAGAGTAATGCTTTCATAAAAAAAATACCATACGTATGGAATTCTAACATAGATGCACATTTTATTTTAAATGCATATGCCACAACAAATATTGTAGTTCATATATGACAAAAGACAATCCACAAATTACACATGATGTTAAAAAGAAATGAAAATAATATGTGGCAACAAACATAGATGCTACTCAGATGTTGCATAGCCTAGGTAATTTAATGCGTAATAATCAACATATGTCTACACAACAAGCCATTCAATTAGTGTTGTCATTACCATTAAATCATTTCTCAATAACATGCATCTTCGCTTCATGAACGAACATTTATTTTGAAACCTCCAATTTTTTTGAAGCAAGGATAAGATGAATCCAAAAAATTTATATGCCAATTGATTATAGTCTATTACATCACACGCCCTGAAATAATTGATCATCTCTATTCAGTTGAGTTTGTTTCCCGACACTAAAAAATGGATAGACATTCAAGAAGAAAAAACCAAATGTAATATGTTTTATTAATTACAATAAATATCTTGACCTTGAAAAGTATTTATGTGAATGATTATTGTTATATGTTTCATTCAAAAATAATGAAAACACTTTGAAGCAAAGTCTTGAAACATGTGTCAAGATGAATATAATTTGTATAAAAAAGTAATAAAATTGAATGAGGTGAAGTTCAACTATGACATCAATCTTATGTGGGAAGACATGCAATATGCCTTTTACTACGTTGAACTTGACATTGAAAACATAGTCAATACAAAATTTTGTTCAAGCAAATACAATGTTAAGCAAGAAAAATATGATCTACAAATGGACTTGTCTTTTGTAAATTTTGTACTTGAAAAACAAAATTGCAAATTATTTGAATTTGGACATTACCCATTTATTTTTGACAATGTTGAATACTATAAACATAAATGAATGCTAAATAATAAACACAAAATAATTGTTAAAGACATTTTTTTGAAAAAACATGTAGATCATATCAAACCATTGTATTTATTCTTAATAGGTGGTGCAAGAATTGGAAATACTTTTATAGCAAAAGCTATATTCAAAATGCTTCTTTGCATTTATACACAATCTATTGAAAATGACCCGTCCAAGCCTAAAGGCCTTATTCTTACATATACGTGCAAAGTTGCATATAATATAGGTGGAGTAACATTGTATTCTGCATTTATATTTGCTTTTAACATGTCAAAGCTTACTCCATAGGAAAGTGAGTGATTTATTACATTCTCTAAACATTATAATTAATCTCGTATAGTGTTAATTCATGAAATTTCAATTTCTCGGGCAAACATGTTATACTATACTGACCTTTGACATAATTTAGGTGACATTATGCAATTGCCAACTATGTACTTTCGGCATGATCTTTTATGGATAATTTTCTTAGGTTCAAAGAGATTCTATAATTTTATCTCAATGAATATTTGGTACATCTAAGCTATCCATGTCACATCCACATTTAGAATCACTCAATGAATATCCTGTACTTGTACAGCTTTATCTCCTCTCACTATTTACCTATGTTATTATTGTAGTACTGTGACAAATTTGACTGAGCAAAAGATAAATAAATAAATAGTATCGATTCGTTCCAAAAATTTTGGAGTAAGTTTCCATTCTTCTATACCCTAGTTTTGGAATAAGTTTCCATCGTTCTATACCCTAGTGTTTTTCCTCGGGACTCTTGGAAATGATAATGGTCGAAGTGTGTAAGTATTTTGAGAATTTTCCATCTTATAAAATAATGTTCGTGCAAATGTTAGTGGCTATATGCAGTCACTATTATGGCCTTTCATTCTCATTGTTGGGTAATTGATTGAACCTCACCTTCAACCTGATAATGTGTTATAGGAAGGTTTTTCCTCAGCGTAATTGTGTCTTATTTACATAAGAGAGAACATGATAGTAGGGATGAGATTTGACGTCTACACTAGCCTATTAGCCAAAAATTCCAAGATGGCTTAACATTTTTATAGACCTTCCCATTACGACTATCAAAAACTTTTAACTTACACCAAATGGGCATTATAACTTTAGCTCTGTGATGCTTGTGAGAAACACCGTATCTCAAAAAATATGCCACGACAATGAGGGTAGGTGAAATTAAAGCTAGGGTGTTGGCAGAGGGAAATGTTAAAGCAAAATGTCTTCAAAGTTTGCATCATAGTGTTGTCGAATATTTTTGTTATGATTTGGTAACTCTTCCACTTTATTAAAATTTTATCATATGTACATCTATAAACACCTCATCTAGTCATCATCAATGTCTGGCTGCTCTAATATTCAGGTTCTTTGTAGGAATTAGAGCATTACACAACACTAACTATTTGTAACAACTTTCTTTTATAAGTGTCATATTCATGGATTTGTTTGTGATTTAAAGGATGATTTGTGTGGAGACATTAAATTATGCTGGGTTTTTTATTTAAAGGATGATTTGTGTGGAAACATTAAATTATGGTGACCAGCAGCTCGAAGATATAATTACATAGATAGATTGATACTCAGTATTATACTGGTTTTATTACTATGTTCTTCAGCCCCTTCTTGGCCACCTATAGACATTAATATCTAAATTAAATTAAATTATCACATTGTATCACATGACTTTAGCGGGTTCTAAATTGTTTAGATAATTTTAGAGTAGTTGGGAAGCATAGTTTATTGCAGTGGGCTCATTTGACCATTGGCTCATGGAAAAGTCCTAAGTCATTGAAAGTGAAATTCCATGTTTCAACTTGAATTACCTACTCATACATTGTTATTAATGATATAAGTAAAAATAATGTGCACATTATGTTTACAAATACCATTTTGATGGGGGTTTTTAAAAATTAAAAGTTATTATTGATGGTTTAAAATAAAATAATGTTGTAAAATACAATTTAAAATCTCAAAAATGTTAGGGACAAGCATGAAATCTTAGTGTTGAATAGATCCATCGAAAACAAAAAAAAATATCAGACTATCACTATCATTTTGTGTTAAGGTTTAACTTTATTGTAGTTATGTATGTTGTTGTACATCTTAATAGCTAAATAATTCACCCATTTTATAGCATGGGGTGTTTTAATGTGTTCCTTGCATTTCTTCGAAGTTACATTGATAACCACATTATTTTAGTTTATTCAATAATAACAAATTTTATTATATTAATATTAATTAGATTTAATCTCATTGTATTATAGAAACAATTGATCAAATAATTTGTGTCCTCTATCCATAAAAAATTATAGAATATTTCTCTATATGATTTTGTAAAATGTTGTATGTAAATATCACTATCATAATTACAATCATTTAAAAGGTGACAAGTGTAATATCATTTTCTAAACAATTTATGATTAAAAAATTAATAAATTATACATGCAAGACATATTAACCTCTATTAATATTAATCAAATTTAATAACTTTTAGTTGGTCAATGACAACGGTAAAATTATCTAATAAAAAATTTAAAGCTACGAACACTAATAAATATTAAATATATAAATCTGTATATACTTATCTAAAACTTTTGTGTCCATTCTCTTCAACAAATCCCTCCAATCCCAAATTACCAAGTTCCTTCACTCTAAAATCATTCGAAAACCAGGGTTACCTTTTAGATAAATCAAAATAATTTTTTAAAATTATATACTAAAATTATTAATTTCATGAATTAAAATAGAATTGGATGCATAATTTTCAATTTCCTTTAAATCAAATAGAAATTAGATTAATATTCAAAAATCAAACTTAAGTGAATAATAACTCAATAAATATAATTATGCATTCACTAATCTATGAACAGTAATTAGCCCCCTGCTAATAAATAACGTTTTATTTAAAATGGATTTTAAAAATATAATAAGTCATTTCCAAAAATTTAATTACAATAAATTGACTTTTAATCTCTGAATGTGAATTGTTTGAACAATTCTAAATATGAGTGTTGTGAAAACTCATACAACTCTTTTATTTAGTTAAACCATTCCATTCATATTTTTATCCCTTCAAATATTTCATAATCAATTTTTTCATAATTAATTTCTAAATATCAGTGAATAATTAAAAACTGATGAAATACTAAAATTTTAAACATAATAGAGAGATAAGAGATTGTTTACGAGATTTACCAATTGGCTACGTCCCTGGGGTCATTTGAACCATTCTATATAAATAAGATGTAAATATAGAATTTAAAACTTACATCCCTGTATGGATTAATAAATCTTGTAACTTTGTGTGATATGAAGATCTCATTTGTAGCACATAAATGTTCTTCTCTTCACCTAAACAAATACCTATAACTCTCCTCAATGGCCTACTAATTCTCTCAATATGAGGAAAAAATATTCTCAAAGATTTATAAAAATATCCTTGGCTACAAATCTTTATAATTTATACAAATTGAAAAAGATTCAGGGACAAAATGAAACATAGTCAATTCATTAAATTAAATACCATGTATTCTTCAAGCAAAATAGACCTTCATCTATATGGATCGTCCATGCTTGAAATTCTTAATAACATTCCCTCTATGTCAAAATATAAGAAACCTATCCATCTCTATTGACTTTAAACTGCTCTCTATACAATGATATTAGAATAATTATAATCCTCAATATTTAAAAAATATCATATAACCAATATTGACTAATAAATTTCTATTTCTACCACAAAATATGATTATCTCTGAAATAAGTTGCATGCATTTAATAGGGAATAAAATCCCATAAATAATGGATAGTTCCAATGCCAAACTTTATTTAATAAAGCACTTCCCAAAATGAGATTAGAAAAACCAATGCATCATCCATTTAACCATCGACGTGACGGAGAGGTAGATAGCGTGCATGTTTAGAGCCAAACATAAAACATATCACATGCATGTAAATAAGATTATTTAAATGCTAACATAGGTAAAAGGATAATGTTTATTAAAATCATATCCCATGTAACTAAACTCTCCACCCAATCCGAAGTTCCACGTGAAAAAAAAGGTTAAAAGGAAATATTAAGGTTTTAAAAGACATATCCCACTTAGATCGGTTAAACATATCCCATTATTACCAAATGCACCCCCATGAAAAGTAAATGGTATTCCATGTGGTAAATGGTAATGTGGAATAAATAAAATTAATAAGTTTTAGTCTTAAAACATACCCCACTTAAATTAAAACTCATACATAACCATTTACGTGGGATTGGGGTGGATTAAAAATTTGGGATTTGGAATAATTATCCAATGGGTTAAAAAAAATATTACATTGGGTTTTTTTAATGGAGAATATTTAAAATTTAGGGTTTAATTAAATTGGATTTAATTAAAATATATTTCATGATTTTTTTAATAATTATAATATAGGGTATTAAGATTATTTTTGAAATGGGAAAATGGAGGAATTACGATGGTAAATTAATTGGATATGTTGAATATCTCGGTAGATTAATAGAATTATGTAATAAAGTTGATAAAATTTGATGTTGATGGGTTATGAGGAATATGGGTAAATGGTCATTTTAGCCCTGCATTTGTAACATAACACTCATCAACAACATTAAATAATTGTAATATAAAAATTAATTGTATCAACCATTTATATTTTTATCACATGTAGATTTTTCATTACGACACTTATCTTTTCCGCATTTTTTCAAATCATATAAAAATCCTCTGGATCAAACCTCCCCAATAAGAGGTTTTTGGTCTCCAAAATTACAAATAATCCAACTGACCCAAAATCTCTATGAATTCTCTTCTTGCCATTAACAATCTTCCTGTACTGCTTCCAAACATATAAGAGCCAAAAATAGCATATGAAAGAATTATGAAGTCAATGCAAAAAAACTCTATTTCAAAAAAATATCAGTGAAATAAGATGTTATAAAAACTTCCTTGTAAAAAGTTAACTGTCTAAATCAAATTGTAACCTAATTATGAAGAGTAAAACAAACTCTTTATCCATTCTACCAAAATAACTTATTTACCCAAATAGTCACAACATCTGATAGATTCTCTCAACCTTTGCACTAAATATAGGCTAATGTATTCTCCTTTTTATATCTAATATATCACACAAGGGAAATCAAAATGTGCATGCCCTATAAGATTTACATACAATTTCAACATGTGTATACTTGCATTTACAAACATTGCCCATAATACTATGAGACTTAAACATATATGCAAAGTATAAAAACATGCAATAAATTTGTCTATCCAAAGGTTATAAATGCACAATATACATTATACATGAATGAATAATCAAGGTAAATAAATGTGATAACTATCTTGTCAACAATATAGTTAACTAATGTATCCCTGAAATTGATTATTAAATATTTTCCTGTACCTATCAAATTTTTAATATCAACTTAGAGAATTTATATAATAATAGACTCTTTACAAACCCACAACTTCACAAGTAATTTTAAGCAAATATCATATAAAGGTGAGGAGAAAACTAAGAATTTTAAACCCGTCTCAAGGTTTCCTTCGCCATCTAACTGCTCCCTGATTCATGCCTCCAAACCTCATCCAACTGAGTTAGTTTTCAAAATTTAATTATAGTGTAAAACTGAAATAGGAGATAGTAAAATATCTTCAAAACACAACTTTATCAAAATTCCTTCCCTCGATCCAATAGTTAGGATCTTTCTAAAAATAGAGTTGAAGATAGACTAAGCATATTATTCCATACTATAGTTTTGTTTATTTCAAAACTATTCAATCAAACCATTTTATCCATAAAGGTTGTTCCCTCTTCATGGTTTTCACAACTAAATAGGAGGTGGTTTCATCTTTATAAAAACTCTATCTTAATAAGAGTTAGATTATTCATTTTCATTTTTCAAAAATATTTTAAGACAACTTCAAACAAAGACATATTTTACTCCCAAAGCAACCTTACACAAAGGATTCAACCAAAATTGTGCAAACTTAGTTACATTTGAACATAAGTTATACCTTTGAAGAAACTATGAAGTGCATTTGTTGAGTGTTGGTTCACATACTATTGGTATTTAAAAAACTTACTGTTTGATTCCTACAACTCTTAACAAAGTTTTGAAATATAAACTAACTTATGAACTAATTAAAACTCAATCCATAAAATGCAAATACCTATTCAATTTTATGAACAATGCATTATTTACCATTTTCATATCTTATCATGGAACTGGTCTTTTCATTTGTTCTTATAAGCTTCCAAAATATGATTAGTCATCCAAAATAAAGGTTACATAATTGGTTATCAAAGGACAAACTATTATGTTAATAACAATATAAAATCAGATTTCCATCATACCTTAATCTATCCGCTATGTAAAAACTAAGACTGTAAATGATTCATCTTAGATGTGCACCACTAAAAATGCCTTGAATTTTATCTGAATGGTCCCAAGATATAAATATTGATGCTTTCACAACATTTCACATCTCAAGTGATCATGTAATATGTTCTTCATTCATGCTGATCCTATAGGGCTAGTGATTCCAGCACCTTAGGTGTTAAAAGCTTATCTTCTTCTAGCAAATTGGAACACCTTCCAATTTTCTTTTGCTCTAGCTAACCTACATAATCAAATCAATAGAATAAAAAAACCAATATCTGATATTCAAACTCTAAATTGAAGTATATCAATAATTGAAATAAGTCCTGTAATCACCTGCTTTGATACCAAAAATGATCCAAAAATTGGGTTTACCTTTTAGATAAATCAAAATAGTTTTTTAAAATTATATACTGAAATTCTCAATTCTTGGAATTAAAATAGAATTAGATGCAAAATTTTCAATTTTCTTTAAATCAAATAGAAATTAGATTTAATATTCAAAAATCAAACCTTAGTGAATAATAACTTAATAAATATGATTCTGTATTCACTAATTTGTGAACATTAATTAGCCTCTTGCTAATAAATAATATTTTATTTAAAATGGATTTTAAAAATATAATAAGTCATTTTCTAAAATTTAATTAAAAGAAATTAACTTTTAAACTCTGAATGTGAATTGTATGAATAATTCTAAATATGAGTGTTGTGAAAACTCATACAACTCTTTTATCCAGTTAAACCATTTCATTCATATTTTTACCCCTTAAAATATCTCATAGTCAATTTTTTCATAATTAATTTCCAAATATCAGTGAATAATTCAAAACTGATGATATACTAAAAAATTAAAAACAATAGAGAGACAATAGATTATTAATGGGGTTCATCAATTTGCTATGTCCCTAGGTTCATTTGAACCATTCCATATAAATAAGATGTAAAAATAGAATTTAAAAATTACATCCATCTATGAATTAATAAAGCTTGTAACTTTGTGTGATATGAATAACACATTTGCATATAAACATTCTTCTCTTGACCTAAACAAATACCTACAAATACTTATAACTCTCCTAAATGGGCTATTAATTCTCTCAATACGAGGAAATGATATTCTCAAAAATTTATAAAAATATCCTTGGCTACAAATCTCTATAATTTATACAGATTAAAAAGGATTTACGAATAAAATTAAACATGATCAATTGACTGAATTAAATAACCTATGTTCTTCAAACAAATAGATCTTCATCTGTATGAATAGTCTATGCTTGAAATTCGTAATAACATTCCTTCTCTGTCAAAAAATAAACAACATGTCCATCTCTGTTGGCTTTCAACTGCTCTTTATAAGCTTTTTTTATGATACTACAAATATAATTATAATGCTCAATATTTAAAAATGGTCATATAACCAATAATGGCTAACAATTTTCTATTTCTACTTCAAAATATAGTTATCTCCAAAATAAGCTACATACATTTAATAAATAATAAAATCTCATTAAATAATGGGTAGTTCCAACGCCAAACTTTATTTAATAAAGCACTTCCCAAAATAAAATAAAAAAACCAACGCATCATCCATTTGACCATCCATGAGAGGGAGGGGTGGATAGTGTTAGAGTCAAACATAAAACATATCGCATGCATGTAAATATGATTGTTTATATTCCAACATAGGTTAAAGGATAATGTTTATTTAAACCATATCCCATTTAACTAAAGTCGCCCCCCCAATCCAAAGTTCCACATGAAAAAAAGGTAAAATTGAAATATTAAGGTTTTTAAAGACATATCTCACTTAAATCAGTTAAACATATCCCATTATTACCAAATACACCCCCATGCAGACTAAATGGTATTCCACGTGGTAAATGGTAATGTGGAATATATAAAGTTTATAAGTTTTAGTCTTAAAAGATATCCCACTTAAATTAAAACCCATACATAACCATTTACGTTGGATTGGGGTGGATTAAAAAATTTGGGATTTGGAATAATTATTTAATGGGTTAAATAAAATATTAAGTTGGGAATTTTTTTTAAATGGAGAATATTTAAAATTTGGGATTTAATTAAATTGGATTAAATTAAAATATATTCCATAATTTTTGTTTAATAACCATAGCATAGGATATTAGGATTAGTTTAGAAATGGGAAAGTGAAAGAATTGTGGTTGGAAATTAATTGGATATGAGATTTAATTAAATTGGATTTAATTAAAAATGTATTTCATGATTTTTGTTTAATAACCATAACATAGGATATTAGGATTAGTTTGGAAATAGGAAAATGGAAGAATTATGGTTGGAAATTAATTGGATATGTGGAATATCTTGGTGGCTTAATAGAATTTGTATTGAATTTGATAAAATTAAATGTCGATGGGTTAAGGGGAATATAGGTAAATGGTCATTTTAGTTCCACATCTACAACATAATACCCATCAACAATATAAAATAATTTCAATATAAAAAATAATTGTATCAACTCTTTATATTTTTGCCACATGTTGATTTTCTATTATGACACTTGTGTTTACCACATTTTTCCAAACCATATAAAAATCCGTCAGATCATAAAATGGTTAAGTGTCAAAGATCCATCAATGAAAATGAATATTTGTGTCCTACATGTCCATTCATATAAAATCTACACTCTCAATTATTCCATAACATAAGATAAATATTTAAACTTCCTAAAATTAATTAAATATATTTACCTTCATGACAATACATAACAACCATCCATACACAATTCCTCCAATCATATTATTTAGGCACACTTTTTAGGACCATTTTAATTATTCTAATTTTTACATTATTGTTATCTCCCTTTCTTAATGGCTATAGATTTTTAAAAATCCCTTAAAATTATAAGATAAGATATATTTCAATTGAGCATTTAATACATGTTAAATAAATTTATTAAATATCAATGATATCATTTAAATTTTTACTTTGAGTTAATTTTACAATAATTTTGGTAAGACATTATATATAAATATTATCAATGTTAGGTAATTTAAGCATTTGATTTGACTAAGATAATGACTGAAGATCTACATAAGAGACACA
Source organism: Torreya grandis (assembly GCA_037957365.1). Classification (NCBI taxonomy): domain Eukaryota; kingdom Viridiplantae; phylum Streptophyta; class Pinopsida; order Cupressales; family Taxaceae; genus Torreya; species Torreya grandis. The sequence goes on along the minus strand of JARHVA010002811.1, from coordinate 49,887 downwards.
TGGTTTGTTGAGTATATGTCTATAAATTAATTTTGATAACATAAATTATATGTAATTTAATAAAAAATATTTAATTGCAGAAAATATTTTACAATACTATTGTACCACATATTTACTTTATATAAATTTGTTATATTAAATTTAGATTATAAATTTACATACAAACACATTCTTAACCAAATTTAGATACAAAGATAGCATGAGACTCTCTATTATGCAACCCTTAATTATTTTAGAATATGTCTATAATGTTCATATGTTTTTTGTTTGGGAAATGCCTTGCCCTTTAAATAGAGAATAAAAACACTTAAAATTATTAATGAAAGTGACGGGGATGATGATGTAGTTGTTCATAAACATGTTGAGATCTTATTCAAAAAATCCCTAAAGAAATTCACTCACGCTTAAATTTCTATTACTAAGGAGGAGTAACCACCATAAAAAGGATAAAACAATGCCAAAAGAATCAAAGGAAAGAAACATAAAAGACTACAATGAATGTTATCGTCATCAAAATAAATAAATAAACCACACCTCTAATGCCACTTCCTTTCATAGAAAAGAAAGTGTCAAAACATAGAAAGGTCACCTTGATAAAAAACTTGTGTAAGACATTAAGATTTAACTTCACTATAGTCAATCATGTTGTTTTATGTCTTAATAAGCTAAATAATTCACCCATATTATGACATGGGATGTTTTATTGTGTTCCCTACATTTCTCTTACAATCACATTATTTTAGTTTATTTGATAATATAAAATTTATTATATTAATATTAATTAGTTTTAATAAATTATTAGTCTCCCAAAATAATGTATGATAAGAATTAGTTAAGAAAATATTTTTTATTCTCTAATCAATGAAATTCTTTCACAAGACATACAACTTTAACAATTTTAAAGTTTAACATTTAAAAAATTAAATAATATTTGTATACATGGTTTTGTAAAATATTCTATTTATATACCATTATAATAATTACAGTCATTTTAAGAGTGACAAATGTAATAGCATTTAATAAATAATTAATGTTTTAAAAAAGATTACACATGCATTTCATGTTGGCTTCTATTAATATCAATAAAATCGAATAACATTTATCTGGTCAATGACAAAGGTAAAATTATCTACTACAAAATCTAAATCTACCAACACTAATAAATATTAAATATTTAAAGTTGCATGCAATTTATTAAAACCTTCATGTCCTTCATTCTCTTAAATAAAGCCCTCTAATCCCAAATTACTAAACTCATTCATTCTAAAATGGTTAAGTGTCAAAGCTCTTTCAATGAAAATGAATTTTTGTGTCCTAAATGTTCATTCATACAAAACCTATACTCTCGATAATTCCAATTAACTATCACCAATTAGGAGAAATATTAAAACTTTCTCAAACTAATCAAATATCTTTACCTTCATGACAATACATAACAACCATCCATACATGATTCTTCCTATCATAATTTTTAGGTACACTTTTTATAATCATATTAGTTATTCTAATTTTTAGATTAATGTTATCTTCCTATTTTAATGGCTATATTTTTTTTTAAAAGTCTTTAAAAACTAATAGTTGCCCTAAAAGTGTAAATTACACTAAGAGTATTGTATTTGTTGGTATTTATGTAAGGGATATTGAAATACGTGTGATTAATATTGGGTGCACCCACTGTTAAACTTAACATAGGGATCTCATATTCTATACATTATTTTTTTAATTTGGTAGCTTATTGTATATAATAGATATTTCAGAAACTAAACTATCACTTTACATCTATATGTGGCTATAAAACGTATGCCTGAGAAAAATTTGCTAATCTTATATGAATTCTATTATATGTGGCTATAAAAGGTATACCTGAGCAAACTTTGCTAATATTGTATGAATTTTATTATATAAGTTTTATGAATGACAATGAGTATTGGGTGATACATATCCTTAATGATAAAATGACCAAGATCAAAAAATAAATGATTGAGATTCACTTAAAATCTAATAAAAATATTAATATATATATATATATATATATATATATATAATTTTGATCTGAGTTTAATAGCACTCCAAAAAAAATTAGATTGTTTTATAATCTTTCAAGTTATTCTAGGTCTATATATATATATATATATATATATGAGTGCTATTTTATAAGATAGTTAATATTTTCTTTTCAAATTAAATTTATTACAAACGGTAATCGAGCAGTCTTTAATAGCTCTACGTATTAGTGTAAAAAAGAACTTTAACATAATAATAGTGACTATAATATAATATAACTCACATCAATACAACTATGATGTAAATGGCAATGAGGAAGAAAAATTTATTATTTCCTTACTCCTTATTTGAGACCTAAACTAACTCTTAAAAGAATGCACATATACAAGAATTTATATAAGAAAACACTCACTTTATTGAATTCCCATTACAATATTACGGTGCTTTGTACACACACACCATTTCCTTTATTGAACTATGAAGAAAATGTTACACCTCTCTCTCTCTCTCTCTCTCTCTCTCTCTCTCTCTCTCTCCTCTCTCTCTCTCTCTCTCTCTCTCTCTCTCTCTCTCTCTCTCTCTCTCTCTCTCTCTCTCTCTCTCTCTCTCTCTCTCTCTCTCTCTCTACAACTAAACTCTATTTTGTGCTTTCTTTGATTTGAAACTCTCTTCCCTCCTCAAATTTGATCTCCTTCTAAGTGACTACTAATTATTAAAAAAATTATATTTGAATATTTATTACATGACATTGATATTCTACTAAACTCCATTGAGTTCTATTCACATTGAAAAATGGTTCACATGTCCAAAAATGAAGCTATGCACCCTTATAAAATGGAAAATTTTAGAAATTTATGTTCATTTATGGAGTATATTCCCTTTTTTGAGTGAACAATGTGGGCACCCCGATTTATTTATAATTAAAAATACCAACTCTCCTTGCCACCTAGGAATGATTGCAAATCAACCTCCTTTTCTTTCAACCAGTGACCCCTCTACCATGGCACTCACATTGAGTCATGAATGATGCCCCATTATGTACCCATTTAGCATACACTTTGTAAACGCTTTGATACTCACTTCAACTAAAATGAAATGAAAAAGATAAATTCCATATCCTTAATGTATTTCACCCACATCAACATCATTGCATGGTTGATTTGATTCATACATTAGACACGGAGTCTTTTTTAATCAAATATAAAATAGTAAAAAAAAATGATGCCACCACCCTGTAAGCTACAAACCACTTTGCAATAGGTGAAGGGCATGTAAATTTAAAAACTATCCTATGTTTGGGGCATGCATATGATATGAGCCCTTTGGTGTATGATATCACATGACTTACCCTATCTTTTCCCCTCATCATCACCACCCAATGATTTGTCAATCATGAGAGCCCCAAAACTGTAGAAACAAGGAAGGTAAACCATAAATTTTTATATTGTTAAACATATTAGAGTCACAAAAATTGATACACCATATATCCTTGTACAATATCACATGAAATACCCTATCATTGTCCCCCATCATCACCATCAAGCTCTCTTTGAGATCTTTATCTATGTCAATATATCAATAACATAGATAGACATAAGTTATAATATTTTAATATATTAAAAAATAATTATATAATATATACAAATATTGTATATATTATATAATATATATAAATATTAGATTATATAATTTATATTCTTGTATAATTAATTAGAAAAAGAGGACTAGTAAAGTTTATTGGGCATGAGAGGTTGCAACTCTAGAAAAAAGGAAGGTGAACCATACATATTTACACTGAGTATACATAGGTTAATGCCAAAATGTCACATCATAAAAATTTGTTGAGCTACTCATACAACCTTTGTTGAGGTGTTTTACCTTGACACGTATTGCAGTCTAACAAGGAGCAAGTGACAAATGAAAATATCACAAGAGAGACCATATATTGGATACAATATATAGGAGGTAGCTACAAGTTAAATAAGTAAGCAGACCAACCAATCAAAAAAATGCTATGTTCATAAAAATCTAGCACTGTTTCATTGTCTTTTTTTTCTTATGTAAAATGAGGTTTTTTCATTATGTATTTAGGCATAGGTTTACATCAAGCTACTTTCTAGGACATCTACTAACTTCAAACTTTGCCTAGGGTTGCACCAAACATCTTGGAGAGCTTGAAGATTAATCCTTTAAAAAGAAATAACATCATTCAAAAATACAGTAGATATGACTCATAAACCTAATAATTACCCTAAATTTAGATATGGTGTAAGATATTATTGAAGTATATTCCTTTTTTAACCATATGATGTGGACACCCCCTAATGGATGAAAATTAAACCTACCAACCCTACATGCCACCTACGATGAATTGCTAATCGATCATCTTTTCTTTCAACCCATAATTCTCCACCATAACATTTGCATTGTATTGCCAATGCTACCCCCTTATGCACACATGTGGCATGCACTTTAAAAATACTTTAGTAGTCACTTTAACCTAAATGAAACCAATAAGACAGATTCCATAACTTCAATGTAATGCTTGCACATCAACAACATGACATTGTTGATTTGATCCGCACATTAGACTTGGATTCCTTTCATAAAAAAAAAATCAATAAAATATGCCACCACACTCCAAGCTACAAACCCCTTTGCAATGGGTGTAGGTCATGTAAATACAATAATTACCTTGAAGTTAGGGCATTTTTATGATACGGGTCCTATGGTGTACAATATAACTTCAAAAACCCTATCATTGCTCCTCATCACCACTGTCATGTAAGTTCTAAAGGTATCAATATATTGGCAGCATAAACAAACGTAAGCTATAATATAGACTTTGGTGAGATGGGATCAGTGACAATGGGTTTTGATTTATCTAAAAAACTTAATATTTTTCTAATGCCATTGTAACGAAAACAATTTTCCCACTACAATCACCAAGACAAAACCCAATCATTCACAACTGATACGACCCCAACATATTAAACTCTTCAACTAACAAATCCAAATGTCCCCTAATAAAAAACAAAAGAGTTACAACTTTGATATTAAAACTAGACAAACATACTTTCCACGAAGAATACAAACCATCATTTTAAAAAAAAACAATATTAATAAAAATTAAATTTAAAAAAGTTTAAAACTTAATAAAAATATATTTAAAAAAAATAAATAAATCCATCAATTAATATCTAAACATAATAAAAATAACAATTAAAAAAACAAAAACTATTAAAAAAAAACTTACATAAAATACTAAAAACCCACCCAAAAAAAAAACTTAAAACTACGAATTTAAAAGAAAATACCCAAATAAATAAATAAAAGCACTTATTAAAAACAACGAATTAAAAAATTAAAACATAAAACCACGATTAGATTTTTTAAAAACCATGGACTTGCAATAAAACAATACTATAAAACGTCAACCTAAAAAACTGGGTACAAAAACAAATTAAAACCTATACCACTATTTAAAAAACCAAAACCACAAATTTTTTTGTTAATGTGTTTCGCCATTGTTTTGACTTTGTCCTCCATGCGCTCACGGTTTTGGAAGCGGTTGAAATTCATTTTAGGGGAGTCGCAGACTCCTTGTCAAGTCGAGTTAAAACAGCGGAGCATCACAAAAAACCGCTGATTTCATTCTCTGCAACAAACCACAAAAACCGTCTCCATGCCTCTCGTCGATCCCAAAAACTCCCCTGTCCAAACACGTGGCAAAGTTTAGTTGTGTTAAAGCTGAATATTGTGGGTTTTGGCTTATATGAGATGAATTTTCAGGGTTGGGATCACAATAAAAACGCCTCCTACGTAATTATAAGATAATATATATTTCATTTTAGAATTCAATTCAGGTTAAAGAAATTATATTAAATATTAATGAGATTGTATTAATTAAATAAATCTAAGTAAATTTTGCAACAATAATTTTAGTTAAATATTATTAATATTGTATAGTTTAAGCATACTACTTAATTAAAATATTATTATAGAATTACAAAAAGACAAATAATTTGTTAAGTATATTTATAAATTAGATTTAAATACATCAATCCTATACAATTCAATAAAAAAACATTTATTGACATGAGATTTTTACAATAATATTGTACTACATATTTCTTTTATGTTAAGTTTTACAATAATATCAATATCATATATATTTTTTATAATAATATTGTACCACAGATTTTTTGCAACATTAAATTTAAATTAAAAATTTATATATAAACTCCTAAACAAATTTAAATACTTAGAGAGTATAAAAGTAGTCCAGACTAACTGCTATGCAACTCTTAATTTTATTAAAATACATATCTATATATTTATTTTTTTAACTTGGGAAATACATCTAGACGATGCCCTTGCAAATAGAGAAACCCTAAACAAAGTCGTTCGTTCTTGAAATGTTGCAATAAAGAAGAAGCGGCCGCCATAAAAAGGCTACAATACTTTCAAAAAAACCTATAGGTAAGGAAATATAAACTACAATGAATGTTACCGTCACCCAGAAAAATAAATAAATCTCATCTTCAATACAAATCCCTTTCATCGAAAACAAAATGTCAAAAACATAGGTAGGTAATCTTGGCAAAACTTATGTAAGATGTTAAGTTTCGTCAACCATAATCTCGAAGAGAGACGATTTTTGGGAAAAAAAAAAAGGAATTTCTCCTAAAATAATTTCTAATGGAGGAGAGGAGAAAAGTGGGGAGAGGAGAAAAGTCATTAGGTATATCAATTTTAATACAGTTATAAAAATAATTTTAATACGAGAGAAACTGTTTTGATAATATAGATGATGTCATATGATTCTCACATTTGAAATTTAATTGAGAAATGTAGAGACCTTGTGTCTAATTCATTTTAATGGATTATTAAAAATGATAAATTTCTTAATTTATAGAAGATTTTTAGTTTAGTGTGGGTCTTCTCTATAATCTTCTTTTATTTAAAATTTTAGTAGAATACTTTACAAATTTATGGGGACCTTTAGTTTGTAATTACTCGGTTGAAATTTTTAGTGTAAGGGGCCCTAAAAGAAGATAGAAATATTTAAGTCTTTCTATAATGAACCGTTCCTCTATTCTTCTTATTTATTTCATCATCTCTCTGAACTCTCACCATATAAGTAGCTCAGAGGAGATTGATCACTTAAAATACAATGGAGATCTTTCAATCAAATTTTTGATAAAATAAGGCTAAAATAAAGTTAATATTGTATATTAAAATATATCAATGTGGCTCGTGAAAAAATTATGGATCTTTCAAAGACTTACTAAAGTTAACATAAATCTGTGGATTATCATGAAGAAGAAATATATTATCTAGGACACACCACAAAGGATTGGTTTTCAAGGGCGCTCTTTGTGCATCTTCTATAATGATAACTTTCAAACACTTAACCATGTCCTCTTTCACTAAAATTTTTCATTGAGAATTTAGTCTTGGATATTTAATAAAATGAACAAATATTGGGTAGTAGCTAGTTCTATTTTGGAACTTTTGATTAATTAGACAAAGGAGGAGGAGATCAAGTTAGAAGATTTGTGCTATAGCCCTATCTTTGATCATCTAGAAATTATAGATAGAAGGAAATAATAATCTTCAATAACTTATCTTTCTCTGAAGAAATACTTACTCTTAAAATTGAGGTGCTCTTTCAAAAGGTTTTTAAGGTTAAAGTTTTGCCTCCAAAAAATAAAATCATTGCACAAGAATGTCATATTATTTTAAAATGAAATTTATTTAAACACAACTTCAACTTGCCTCCTCAAATCAACAAAAGGTCATTGACTTTTTGGAAGCCCTTTTGTGATAATTATGTCAAGTTACATTTTGGTCGAGCATCCAAAGATAACCCAAGTCTTTCTGGGGGGAGGCATCTTTACAAATAATCTAGAACAAGTGATATCCCGTTATGCATTCAACATTCCTTGGTCTTAAAACAATACATGACTGGAGCACTAGCTCTTCTCATTAGTTTTAGATACACTATTGAATCTAATTTTAGGATATTTTTTATGGAAGGTCATTCTCTCTTGATTATCAACGTTGTTAAATTGAGAAGATCTAATTAGTGGCAACTCATTTCAATTATTCAATATATCATCCATGTCATTCCTTTTTTTGAGAAAATTTCTTTCTCCCATAACCATTGTGAGACTAACTCTACAACATACTTCTTGGATAACTTTGAAACTCTTCACCTTCCTCCTAATGAAAATTGACACTCTGAAGATCCCCTCCCTAGGAAGAATACAAAGAATTAATTAGAAAATATTCAACTTAATTTCAACTTACCATTTGATCTAGACGTCATTGATCATTTCAGTGATATGGCTTTTAAGGAGTTCATTGTAACTTCTCTTATTTTTCTCTTTATTTTATATTCTTGGATCGGTTATGTTTGAGGAGCCTAGAGAAGCCATGGTCTTATTATTGGTTTATTACAATGTCAAAGTTTTATAAGTAGTGATATTTGAATTATGATTAAATAATGTTCCAGTAATTGGTGTCCAAAGCTTCTGGTGGCAACATTTTCTTGTATTCCTTAACTTATTCCATGGATTTATTTCCTCCTTACACTCATAGACTGATATAAAATATTTTCTTATCTTGGGTTTGTAGTTTTCTTTGTGTAGATTTTTGAATTATGTTCTTTTGTCTTTTATCTTGTATTTAGTTAATTAAATTTATGATAGTTTGGTTGTTTGGATTTTTACATGTCTCCTTTTCTCCTATTAATAGGGTTGAATGACGTTTATTGTTAAGCAATTATTTCCATTAAAATCCCTTGCCTGTAGTCTCTTCTGCCTCAATCAAAAATACAACTCAACTTGGTAAAGAGTCAACGACTCCCTTGAAATGAATTCCATCCACTTCTAAAACCATGAGCACATGGAAGACAAAGTCAAAACAATGGCAAAATGCATTAGCAAAAAATATGTGGTTTTATTTTTTATTTTTTTAACTAAAAGGGGTAAAAATTTATTGAGAAAATTAAGCCAAAAGCCAAACAATTACAGATTTTTATCCTGGTCAACAAGTTGATCCAGTTTTTGTGACAAATTCAGAGGAAACATTGTATAATCCGAAATACTCCAGGGTGGTCTAAGTTTAGAAGCCCATTTAGCCAGACAATCGGCAACCCCGTTCCATTCTCGGGGAATATGCTTGAAGGTCACAGATACCAAAGAAGAACATAACTGAAGGATCTAGTGAGCAATCGAAGCCAGATGCCAATCCACAGTAGCAAAGTTACCATTATTCAATAAATTAACAATAATATGTGAATCCAATTCACAAATAATTTTGTTCCAACCGAGTCGACAACATTATTGTAGCGCCTCTAGAATCGCCATAATTTCCATGAAATTATTCGTATAGTGGCCTTTAAACACATAAAAGAGGAAAATAATGTTACCTTTGCTGTCACATCCCACTCCTCCAATGCTGACGGCTCCAGGATTCCCCCTGGAAGAGCCGTCGGTGTTTATCTTGAGAAGACCAGGTGCAAGAGGGGTCCAGCGACCCAGTCGATTGACAACACACGCCTGCTGCCTATTAATCCTTGCTGGGTGCATGTAGGGGGCAGTGGGCATTGAGTTAGAGTTGGGCAAAGACAAACGAGAGTAAACAGCCGCATCCTCCTTGTCAAGAGTAGCACTCAGGTCACCTTTTGCCAGTAAGGTTTCACTGAGTGCGTTGAGAATCTTTCTCCACATATCCCCAGGTTGTAAGTAGTCACCATGGAAAATCCTTATGTTCCTCTCCAACCAAATGTGCCAAAGGATGAAGGAGGGCCCAATAAACTAGGCAATTTTAAGGAGCACAGCCTTGGAGGGTGCTTGGCTTAGGCGATCCCAAAAATTAGACAAATAAGAAGCATGCCAGCAAGTACATCCCCAAATACTCCACCAAAAATGCCAAATCTATTTGGTGATTTGACACTGAAAGAAGAGATGAGAGCCTGTCTCATCACTGCTGCCACATAACACACATATAGACGGCCCCTAGAAGCCTTGCTTATAGAGATTGTCCCAGGTGAGACATCTATTGTGAACCAAAATCCAGAGGAAGAAATTACACGTAGGCCATGAGAAGCGGTTCCACACTTTCTTCCACCATGTAACTTTCCTTTTCCCCAGAAGTTGCTTTGTCAAAACCAGGTATCCAGAAGACACTGAATATTTTCCAGAGGAGTCACCCCCCAAGGCCAACACGTCTTGATCCTGCAAAGAACTGCATCTCTGAGAGTCCAAAATCTGTGATAGCTCCACTCTATCCTCCAGAGTGCCACTTGGCGGCCAATCTGATGAGTGCTTCCATCGGTATCCAACTGCCATCCCCAGATTAAAAGAAACTTTGTACTGGTCCATAGTCGTCTAGCCAGCAGAAAGGAAAATGTCACTTAAAGGTTGTAGATGTGGATGCGAGGATAAGATAGGCAGTAACCCATCCCAGGAGTCACTCCAGAAGAGGGCTGAAGATCCTCTGTTGCAGATCCAAAAAGCACTATGTTTCACAAGGTGAGCTCCAAACTTGAGGGTGTTCTACACCATGGATCCTCTCCCTTCCAAAGGGAACCTGGGAATATCATGAGGATCACTCCCTAGAAAATACTTGTAGGATAAGACACACACCCACAGTTGTGTTTGACTGGAGCACCACCTCCAGTAGAGTTTAGCAGCAAGAGCTTGACTACACAAGACAGCCAAGCACAAGCCCAGACCTCCTTCCTTTTTTGACCGACATACAGTGTCCCAATTGATAAGGTTCCATTTGGTATTCTGAAGATTCCTGCTCTAGAGAAATTGGCGAGAGAGAGCCTCAAATTCTTTATGAAAGTACACTGGGGCAGCCTGAACCATGCTCTGGTAAATAGGAAGAGCTTGAATCACCGATTGAAGGAGAGTCACCTTGCCAGCTGTAGAGAGCCACCTATGGGTCCAATGCATGACTCTTTTTCTAAGTTTATCAAGCACATTCTGCCAAAATAACCTTGGCTGTCTACCCACCACAACAGGGATCCCCAAATAAGTCATAGGTAAAGAGTGAATTTGAAACCACAGGATAGTGGCAATCCTCCATTGGATGGGCTTAGGAGTGTTGAAGAAAAATATAGAAGACTTATGATCATTAATTTTTTGCCCAGAAGCTGCCAGGTAAGTATCTAAAGTAAGCCGAAAAGATTCAGCTTCCCGAATGCGTGCTCTCCTAGCCAAAGTAGTATCATCCACAAACTAGAGGTGGGACAAGGTGGGTATGCCCCCCCCATTGCCATCCATGCAAAATATTTTGAGAGACATTTGCCTTTATAAGATGCCCCAGCCCCTCAGCCAGTATGATAAACAAATAAGGAGAGAGCGGATCTCCTTGTCGAAGACCTCTAGAAGCTCCAAAGAGTTCAGTAGGTTTGCCATTGATGAGAACCGAGAAGGAAGGTGTTGTGACACAGCTCATCACCCAGCTGATCCAAGCTCTACTAAATCCAGAAGCCCACAGTATTTTATACAAGAAACTCCAGTTGGCTCTATCATAGGCCTTGGCCATATCCAGCTTAATGAACATGGCACGTTCCTGAGATGAACTCATAGAGTGAATAGCTTTGGCAGTGATTACCACTCCATCCAGAATCTGTTTGCCAGCAACAAAGCTTCCTTGTTCCTCTGAGATAACCGTGCGGAGGCAAACTTTCAACCTCTCTACCAGAAGCTTGGTAATGATATTGTAAACCACATTGCAAAGCGTAATGGGCCTGAAGAAAACCAGCTGATTTGCCTGATCTTTTTTTGGGATCAAGACTAAGAAGGTAGCATTTAATGCCCAGAGCATTTCTTTGCTGGTATAAGATTCCTGTACAACATCCAGTAGATCATGCTTGACAATATCCCAAAAGTCTTGAAAGAATTTAGCTAGGAAGCCATTTGGTCTAGGAGCTTTGCCTTTGTGTAGGCTGAAGACCACATCCTCCAGTTTCAGCATACCAATTGGGCGCATAAGAGAGTTATTCATTTCAGTAGTCATAGTATGGGGAATACAAGATAACACTGTATTTTCAGCAAGCTCATCTGGATGCCGGTCATAAAAAAAAGGGCTGAATAAAACCGAACAGCTTCCCTGGATATATCTTGAGAGGAGGTCAAGCGTGTTCCATTCAAAATAACAAGAGAGGTGATGACATTCTTATTTCACCGAGCTTGCACAGATTTATGGAAAAAGGCAATATTTTTTCGCCTTCCTGGAGCCAGTCAATGCGGGCCTTCTGTTTCCAGAATATTTCTTCCTGGAGTTCCCATTATGCAAGAACACTAACCGCTTGAGATTCTGCCTTACGAAGCTCCTCAGACAATCCTATGTCCCGAATTTGTCTGGTAACAATGTCTAGGTGTTCTTGCGCCCTCCTCTTCATAGTCTGGAGATTCCCAAAGTAGTTAGTGTTCTAGTACTTTAGCTTCCTTTTAACATACTATAATTTTTTGGTGAAGGAGTACATAGCCGTACCATAGGTAAGGACTCCCTCTCTCCACCAATGGCCCACAAGGTCATGTAAAGAAGAATCATAGAGCCACATCAGTTGGAACTTAAAAGGAGGTCTCCTGGGGATAGTAATCTGATTGGTAGAGAGCTTTATCGGCTAATGATCGGAGCCTCTCCAATCGAGAATTTCAGTCGCAAGAGACATAGCATTGGACTGCCAAAGCAAGAAACAAGAAACCTGTCTAAGCATTCTGAAATGGCCTCATTACCAATTCTTCAGTTGCTCTAGGTAAAAGCTCTGTTGAGAGGTTTGACATTAGAAAGATGCAGTAAATCTATTTGCTGGTGCAGGAGCTCCGAAGAAGGGCCTAAACGTGCCACCCCACCTCTTTTCTCCTTTAGGCAAAGAACTGAGTTAAAATCCCCCACCAAAATCCATGAAAGGAATGGGTGGTAGCTTCTGATATGCCGAATGTGTTCCCAAAGCTTGAGCTAGCTAGGGAAATCAGTAGGGGCATAAACTGAGGTAACAAGGATCATCTCTCTTGTCTCAAGAGAGGAAGCAATCATTGAGAGCGCTAAGCGGCTAGTCATCCAATAGAGTGGCATCACTTTCCTAGGGTCCCAGCACATGGCAATCCCCCCATAACATCCCACGGTGCCAACACACTGACATTGGTCGTGGGGCCATATTTTAGAAATATGATTAAGCATAGATTCCACAGACAATTTGGTCTCTTGGATGTAGAGAATATCAGGAGAATGGTCAAAAACCAATTTATTCATAGTTTTTTGTCTGAGGGTGATATTCAACCCTCTTACATTCCATGAAAGGATAATCATTGAGTAGAATGGGGAAATGTTCATTCAAGGTCTTCATAACCCTCGATTTTACCAATAAATAACCTGTTATTTTAATTCTATCCTGGTCTTTCTTGCGCCCAGCTCGAGAAGTAGTGAAGGAGACTTTCTTAAACAACCTTTGCATTAAACCTATGGTAGAAGAAGACCCTTTCTCCTTACTGGAAGCGCCCCCATCTTTGACTAGATCTACCCACCAGGTATCATTGTCATGTGAAACCGCTGAGACTACAAGGGCTCCTGAGTCTGGATTAAGAAGGGACTCATGGGGCTGTTGGGTCTCAGTATCCTAGTTTTCACTAATCAACAACTGCATCTCCTCTACGTTCGAGCCTCCCCCTGATCTGAAATAGGAATCCCATCTTCAATAACCATACTGTCAAGTGCCTCAAAATGATTGAAACTTGCATCCACCTGTCGGTCCAACTATGACCGCTTCTGCCCTCAGCGCTTCGCTCAGCGTCAGACTAAAGAAAAGCCTTCTGAGTCTGGCCCAGCATGATTTGGTTGGCCTTGCCCCAAATTTGGAGCATTCATTTGTGCTTTTCCTTTTGCCGCACTATTACCCTAGGTATTTGATGATCCTACCTGGGCTGAAATACCGTTTCCCTTCCCCTCATTGACCGTCCGGGGGCTAGATGGCTCATCAGGTGTTCCTGACCCTCTAGAAGCCTGAGGCCATTGGCGATGAAGATGTTCATAAATATGGCAAATTTTGCAACGAAAGGGGATAGACTCATAGTCTATCTGCTGAATCCAAGACACCGAACCTAAACATATTTCCATTGTATCTAGCAAAGGATTATTTAAATCAATATCAACACAGATACAGGCATAAGAGATAACCTTTTTATCCAATGATTGGTGTGCAATTTCCGTCGGAGTCCCAAGCATGGCAGCTATCTAGCACAGGATGTCCTCACACTAGAATTCCAGTGGGAGTCTTGGCAAACAGACCCAAACAGGAACATGAGATGGCAAATCCTCTATAGAATTGAATCCCACATGCAAGGGTTTGATGAAAAGACCAATACGGTCAAAGAAGTACGGCCCTCCTTTGAAAATCTTGTTCCGGTCAGAGACAAAGGAAAAATTTACCATAAAGTAGCTATTCCTGGCGAGCATAATATCAAAGTCACCCTCAACCTGCCAAGACCTGCGAATCCAAGCTTCCAACGTTGAAAGAGAGATTCGGATGCCTAGAAATTTGCAAATCAGAGCGTGGGATGACAACTACTCCACATCTTCTCTGACTGCATCCGGAGGTATCACAAGCACCGGTTGTTCCAAGCTACATGGAAGGCAGCCATTCACTTTGTGATTCTTCGTCCTCTCACTAACATAAAACTCCTCTCTCTCCTGGGACCTGCCTCCAAGCATAGGCCTCTCTCCTCCGCTGGCTTCATCTTGACCATCCCGACTGAAACCCCCGCTCACCTCCATCATCGTGCCTAATCCTAGTGAATTCAAAAACAAAAATTCTTTAGTTGATCATAGGTCATATTTTCAAATAATCTTGTGGTTTTATTTTTTAAATAGTGGTATAGGTTTTAATTTGTTTTTGTACAAAGTTTTTAGGTTTACATTTTATAGTATTGTTTTATTACAAGTTCATGGTTTTTAAAAAATCTAGACATGGTTTTATGTTTTAATTTTATAATTCATGGCTTTTAATAAGTGGTTTTAGTCTGTTTGGTACTTTCTTTTAAATTTAGAGTTTTAACTTATTTATTGTTTTTAGTATTTTATTTAAGTTTTTAGTATCTTTTATGTAAGTAATATTGTAATCAATTTTTAATTTTTTTATGCATTGAAAAATGTGCATATTAAGATTTTTAAAGTTTATGCATCCATAAATGTAATTTGTGAAATAAAAATTCAAAAAATATTATTTTTCTAACTTTCTATTGGGTGAGATGAAAAATAAGACTATTTTAATAGGGAAAATGGGTCTATTTCAATTTTAAAAAGTGAAAAAAAAATTATCCAATCAAATCTTAGAATTAAAACTTAGTGAAATTTTACAGTGATCCAAAAAGGCAAGGGGGATTATTTTTTAGGAATACATGGAGCTCAAACTAAACTCAAAGTAGTTTTTTTTTGAATGATTGTCTCATGAAAATTGAGTTCGAATCTCATGGACACACCAAAGAAGACCCTTTTGGCTCAATGGGGCATTATGAGAGCCTCCATAGCTGCCTTTGAAAAGATCCTCACCACAAATATGATTCAACATAGTCCTCCTATTTGTGCCATTATCATGAATCAAGTGCACACTTTCACTTTGTACATCACCACCAAGTTTAATCTCCCTAAACATTCTCTTCACATCTAATAAAGAGATAAACATTATACATTAAATTTCATTGAAAATGTTTCGGCCATTGGTACTTTTGATTAGAGGAATTTAAACTCTAGAGATGTGACTAGAGGTATTTGAATTCCACAAATGCTATAGCTTTTATTGTTTATTACCAAAATAGCAATATGATATTACCACACAATCTCTCACACATAAAATATAATGAAATACATGGTAAAATGAAAATGGTTTCTACATCTATCTATAATCAAGATTGGAGTATGGAGAAATAGCTCCTAAAAACATTTTTTCACTTTATTGAGTTTCATCACAAATCCTTAAAAATATTGTCATTGTCCCATATCTAAAAATGTATAAGAAGAAAAATTCACAATTTATACAAAACCTGTATAAATGGACTACACCCTTTAGTTTTACAAGAACATATGCAAACTTATTTAGAAGTAAAGTCTTTAATTTATTTTTCCCAACATATCTACTACCCAAAACCACAACATCAGCTTCCACCTATGTTACATCATCTAACATAATCCCATTCCTTGAATAAAACAATTACATCAACAATGTTTTTAGAATAGTATGAGCAATAGTTTGAATAATTAGTTTTTTAACGACACTTTTGAATGACCTAAATAATAGTTTGAACAATTTTTAAGAAGTCAAAATTCTATAAAATAATTTATAAAAATAAAATTAGAGAAAGTCACTTTTTGATATGAACATATAAATAAAATATTGTGTTCTGAACATCTCATCATGAGTGAACATTCATTTACTATTTTATGTGGTACTCACCTCCTACAAGAAATCTATGATAGTTTTTCTCTCATGACACCTAAAATCTATTAGAAGAAGGTTAGAGTGTGTTCATGAGGTCAGTGATATACAAATTGGCCTTATGCTTGTATAATAATGTCATTAAATAAGTCTTAAGTTTCAAGTGAAGGATGTAATAAGGAGATGGTTCTAGAACTATCTAGCCCTATATAAATTTCTCTCATGAGCACTACTCTGGTCAGAGCCACAAGTGACTCTCCTGCATAGTTTCTCACCACCTTTGTTAAGTATTAGTATTGCTAAAAAATAAATAATAAAATTGTCATGTAATAAAAGACTAGTTGTATGACTCTTTCAAGATAGGGGTTTAGGAGATTTATTAGGGGTTTGAGTAAGTTGTAGGATAGGTATTATCTCCTAGTTTTTAAGATATTATTTCCCTATATATGTATTATTTTTTCAATGAATAAAACAAGTTTTTTAATGATCGATTGATTTGCCATCACTGGTATCAGAGCTGGTCCATCTCTGGACCTCTGTAGTTTTTTCTTAGCCTTACTCCTCATTAGAATTCATAGTGAAAACCATGTAAAAAAGTCTTCTTTAGAAAGGCCATTATTTTATGACTGCATAAAAATGGTGTATACCAAGTGTTTTTTTGTTGTCATTCTTATTTTATAGCAATATCTAATCTGATCCTGATTCACACCTTTTTATAATAGAAAACCTATTCCATGGATCAGATCACTCAATGAGCCTAATATTTACTTTGGTGTTGAACTTCATATCCTTGCTCACTACTCACTATATGTTGTATTTTATTCGATCTGGTCAAGATCCTTATGTCATTGATATAGCTATTATGATCTCTATTGTTCTATCCTCCCAAACGATGATGAAAGAATCCTCAATTGGTTTTAATGTCTATCTTTTATTTTAGATTTTGGAAGAATTAACAGCACCAAATCCTCAACTAGGCCTCCAAATGGTCCATTGGAAGCATATTTTACTTCTTCAATGGCTCCATTTGACTTAACTCTCCTTATTTTGATTTCTACCTTATTTGATAGAACTCTCAAATGATCCTTCTTGCAAACTTCACATAATTTATGTTTCTTTTAGATCATTCTCGTCCACATAGAAATGGTGTAACTTATCTTCCTCCCAACTTGACATCTACCAGTTTGAAGAAAATTATGTTGTGTACCTATTTTAGATCTATTCTCCTAGATCGTCATCCAACTCATGGCCTCTCCATCATCTAGTTGTAGATCTCTCCACATCCAACTATTTGATGACCTCATTAGCTTTACCTCTCTCCACACGTAGGACCTACTGTCTTCCTTCTATCAAAAATTTCATGCTTCCATCTTATGATATTTTGGGGATTTTAGATATTAGGTATTTAATATATTATATTTTATCATAGTTTTATGAGTCGAAACTGTTATATATTATAAATGTCATGGTCATTTTAAGTAAAATTATAGTTTTAATGTTGGGCAATATAAATGATTTATCAAAGTCTAGGAGAAAAGTAATATTTATTTACTATTTCATTATAATTGTCTAGATTTTATAGGTTACTTTGAGTCAAGGTTTAATATTTTAGATTAACTAATTATTTTTGTACATATGTAATATAAGTTGAAACTGACATCCTTTGAGTCAAAGAATCAAAATTAGGGGAGGGTAACATGGAATAAATAATTCAAATTGAAAACTTTGATGGACATGATTTTCATACATGGCAAATCTAAACTCAACTATTCCTAATTTAGAGAGATCTTTGGGACATTGTTATTGGCACAGTACTAGTACCAAGAGATGAAGATGAGCACCAAAAATAGAAAGTCAAAGACAAGAAATCCTTAGCCATTATCGGTCTTAGCTTATCAAAACTATATTTGCATCATGTAGATTTTAAAAAGTCTTCTAAAGATATCTCAGAAACATTAAACACACTATTTGATTCTCAAGCTGATAGTGCTGAAATCATTATGAAACAAAAAGTGTATGGTCTTAAAATGGATGAAAGTGGAGACATGGTGTCTCACATTAGAAAATTTCACTCTCACATCAATCAGTTGGCTAGAATAAATGCAAAGGTAAAAGAAATATATGTAGAATCCATATTCTTAAATAGCATGCCCAATAACATATCAAATATGGTGTTCACTCTAAGTAAGTTGAATCCAAGCTTAGAAAACATCATATAAACATTGCTTGATGAAGGAAACAAAATGAATAATAACGTTGTAGATGAATAAGAAGCACTCTTTACACAAAATAGGCTGAGATTTTATTGCATGTATTCTAAGCGTGTGCACAAATCTAAATACATATGTTACTACTGTAAAAAACTAGGGCATACTCTTTTGAATTGCAAGTAGAGAGCACAAGACCTTCTTGATGGAAAGGTGAATGACAAATCAATGGAAATAAAGGAAAGTGATCTAAAGGCAAGTAGTTCTCCCTCAGATAATGAGAGTGAATAAAACTATGTCCTTTAGTATTTTCAGCATTAGGGAAGGGAATGTTAAGTATTAGTATTGCTGAAAAATAATTAAAAAAAAAATGTAATAAAAGAGTGGTTGTACGACTCTTTTAAGATAGGCATTTGGGAGATTTATTATGGGTTTGAGTGAGTTATAGGATAGGTATTACCTCCTATTTTTTAGGAGATTATTACCCTATATATGTATTAGTTTTTCAACAAATAAAACAAGTTTTTTTATCAATTGATTTGTCATCACTAGTATGAGAGCAGGTCCATCTCTAGACCTCTATAGTTTTTTCTTGGTCTTAATCCTCATTAGAATCTGTAGTGTAGACCACGTATGAAAGTCTTCTTTAGAAAGGCCATTATTTTATGACTACATAAAACTAGTGTAGACCAGGTTTTTTTTGCTCTCATTCTTATTTTGTAGTAGTCTTCAAACTGATCCTGCTTCACACCTTTTTATAATAGTGAACCTGCTCTATGGATCAGATCACTCGATGAGCCTAATATTCACTTAGTGTTAACCTTCAGATCCTTACTCACTACTCACTATTTGTTTTATTTTATTCATTCTGGTCAAGATCATTATTTCATTGATATAGTTATTCTGATCTCTATTATTCTATCCTCTCAAATGATGATGAAAGAATCCTTAATTAGTTTTAATTTTTATCTTTTATTTTAGAGTTTGGCAGAATTAGTGACACCAAATCCTCAACTAGGCCTCAAAATGGTCCTTTGGTAGCATCTTCTGCTTCTTTAATGGCTTTATTTGACTCAAATTTTTTGATTTTGATTTTTTGCCTTGTTCAATAGAAATCTCAAATGATCCTTCTTGCAGACATCGCATAATTTGTGTTTCTTTTAGATCATTCTCCTCCACATAGAAATGGCATAACTTATCTTCCTCTCAACTTAATGTGAACTAGTTCTATATAAAATTACATTATGCACTTGTTGTAGACCTATTCTCCTAGATCACCATCCAACTCATGGCCTCTCCATCATCCAGTTATAGATCTCTCCCCATCCATTTGTTCAACAACCTCAAGGATTTCACCTCTCTCCACACGTAGGACCTATTATCTTCCTTTTTTCAAAATTTTCATGCTTCCATCCTATGATATTTTGGGGATTTTAGATATTAGGTATTTAATATATTATAGTTTGTCATAGTTTTATGAGTCGATTAATTTAAAAGATTAGATATTGTAAATGTCATGGTGATTTTAAGTATAATTATAGTTTGAATGCTGGTTAATATAAACTATTTATCAAAGTCTAGGAGAAAAGTAATATTTAATTAATTTTTCATTTTAATTGTCTAGATTTTATAGGTTACTCTGAGTCAAGGTTTAATATTTTAGATTGAGCCATTATTTTTGTATGAACATAATATTGGTTGAAATTGACGTCCTTTGGACAAAGAGTAAAAATTAGGGGATGGTAACATGGAAAAAACAATTCAAATTAAAATTTTTGATAGACATGATTTTCATACATGGCAAATCCAAACTCAACTATTGCTAATTGAGAGAGATGTTTGGGACATTATTATTGGCACAATACCAGTATCGAAAGATGTAAACAAGCACCAAAAATGGAAAATAAAAGAAAAAAAAGCTTTAGCCATTATTAGTCTTGGCTTATCAAAACCATATTCACATCATGCAGATTTTAAAAATTATTCTAAAGATATCTGGGAAACATTAAACACACTATTTAGTTCTCAAGTTGATAGTGCTAAAATCACTATGAAACAAAAATTATATTATCTTAAAATGGATGAAGGTTGAGACATGGTGTCTCACATCAACAAATTTTGATCTCTTATCAATCACCTGGATATAATAAATACAAAGGTAAAAGAAACAGATGAAAAATCCATATTCTTAAATAGCATGCCCAGTATCATGTCAAATATGGTGTTCACTCTAAGTAATTTGAATCCAAGCTTAGAAAACATCATATCAACATTTCTTGATGAAGGAAACAAAATGAAGAATAATGTTGCAGATTGAGAAGAAGCACTTGCTACACAAAATAGGCCAAGCACTTCTTATAGGTCTTCTAAACATGTGCACAAATCTAAATACACATGTTACTACTATAAAAAAACTAGGGCATACTCTTCTGAATTGCAAGTAGAAAGCATAAGACCTTCTCGATGGAAAAGTGAATGACAAAGCAATGGAAATAAAGGAAAGTGATGTAGAGGCAATCATTTCTCCCTCGGCTAATGAGAGTGAAGAAAAATACGTCATTTAGTAATTTCAGCATTAGGGGATGGAATGTTAAGTATTAGTGTTGCTGAAAAATAAGTAATAAAATTGTCATGTAATAAAAGAGTGGTTGTATGAATATTTTAAGATAGGGGTTTGGGAGATTTATTAGGGGTTTGAGTGATTTATAGGATACGTATTTTCTCCTAGTTTTTAGGAGATTATTGCCCTATATATGTATTACTTTTTCAATGAATAAAATAAGTTATTTATGACCAATTGATTTGCCTTCAACCTCCACAACATCCTTAATCTGCAAGATTTTTTTATTTTTGGCCATATTGAATCATGGGAAAACTCTCATATAAAAATTGATGAAAAATTCTACTTAAAAACTAGCGATGTTTATTTTTTACACTGGGCAAGTTAATCACAAGGATAAGTGGCTTGTCAGGCAGACACGTGTCAACAAAATCACCCTATATGAGTTGTTAAATTTTTGAAAGCAATCATAAATAATGGTAGATATCATCCTACACATAGGAAGAACTAACACATTTACCTCTATGACCATTTTTAATCTCATTCACCCCCTTTTACCTTTGCCCTATTTAATTATAACTTAACAACACTTAGGGTCAAAGTTACTGAGATCTAAGTGAAGGCCATGGTCGAAGGAGCATCACTGGAGTGATAAATGGATCCCCCTCCATATCCTCCCACATTGAATCATTGATCTTTTCCTAATATTTTTATAGAAAAACCACCCATTAGAATAGGAGAAGCCCATAAAAGGGCAGCCAAAAATATTTTTTCATTCACTAGAATAAACTCAATCAAAATTAAGGTCGATGGATGTCTTCCCCAAACTGACTCAAGACCTTAAATTATCATCAAATAAGAGATGTTATAAGAAACAATCATATACAAGGTCAATCATGATTTAATATGCAATTTTTTTAGAATCCACCCAACCTTAAATTTATTGCATGCTTGGATCCATAAAAATTGGGAGCCCTATGGTGAGTAATATCTTTGGTTTATTAGTAATGGCTATTTTATTATGATCTTGTATTCCTTTTCATATAGAGCTAAGGATTTTTATTTAAAAAAAAGAAACTATGGCCCATTAGGTCTGTTTTTTCAACCTTGAAGAGTGGGATTTGACCCATGAATAAAACCCTCTGAAATCCTAGTCTGGATCTGTATGTATGCTCTTCCAATGGAATCTTAGTCTAAAAAGATATTGGAACTCATTGGTAACTCTATAAAAATATTTTTGGGTGTTTTGAAAGACACAATAGAAGGAAGTTCAACAATTTATGCCATATTATGTGTGGAAATGGATCTAAGTCAACCCTTGCTAGTAGAAATTAAACTTGTTGGAAGTAATCTTTTTTGGATTCAACAACTAGATTTTGAATCTTTGCCTTTTAGATATCAGATTTGTCATA
Organism: Torreya grandis; assembly: GCA_037957365.1. Classification (NCBI taxonomy): domain Eukaryota; kingdom Viridiplantae; phylum Streptophyta; class Pinopsida; order Cupressales; family Taxaceae; genus Torreya; species Torreya grandis. Next base: position 27,249 of record JARHVA010002811.1, on the reverse strand, counting down.
AACATGGTCATGTATCCCACTTCTACCCCAATTCTATAAACCCTAAAATGGAGCCTCCTCTAGAGACCCCTAACCCCCTGAAGGAGGATAAGTGAGTAGATAGTAAAGAATTGAATAGTATTCCTTTGAATGTTGAATCACAATAGGAAGGTTTTGAACAACCAAAGAAAAAAAAGAAAAGAAAAAATATGGAAAAAAACAAATCCAACATAAATTTTCCAATAGATATGAAATTTTTAAGACCCTAATTGATCAAGAAGAAGAACAAATTGTGGAAATTGTGGAAGAAAAAATGACAACAAATTCTCCTCAAAATGAAGTCCCTCTTCTTAAATCTCCTATGCTAGAGTAGGAAATTAAAGGCTCTAACATTTTATAATTAGAGAAGCCAGGTACTATGATTATCCATCAAAAATAACAAATTATCATAAAGGATATTAGTATGAGTATCAAACAAAAAGAATAGAGAAAACCCCAGTTAAGGATCAGCTAGGTAGAGAAAAGGTCAAAGAATAATAGTTATCCAGTAGATAATAAAAAGTAAGCTATGTAATTGATAGCAAATCAAGGAGAGAAAATGATTACTAAGGGCTCAGTGTGGCCATTGGAATCCTACTTATCATAAGGTAGGTAATGATTATACAACCATGAAACATTAGGGGTTTAAATAGTATAACCAATAAAGTTGTTATTCTTAGGTTGTTAGGAGATAATAAAAATTAATTTCTACTTCTTTAAGAGATAAATATGTCTCTAGATTCTATTAGTAGTATTGTTAATAAAATTTTGAGAGAAGTTGGCCACATGGCAGTGGCTACCCATGGAGATTTAGGAGGGATTGCTACTCTTTGAAACTCTGTAGAATGGTTAGCAATAGATCATTTCATTGGTTGGGGTGTTTTGACATCCCTTTTCAATAATATTTTGACATCAGAGAAGCTACTAATCATAAACTTCTATGGTGCTCAAACATTAGATTGTCGATTTGATCAATAGGTAGTAGTTCATAACATGAGATCACCAAGAGTGGAATTGGATTGGATAGTAGCTAGTGATTTCAATACCAAACTATTCTCTATAAATCACGAAGGTGAAATTATGATTCTTGACCTTGGAGATCGATATATGATTGCTCAGGTTCATAATCTTCACCTTGTTGATATTAATTCTCTAGGAATCAAGTATACTTAGACCAATAAGATAAGTAAACCCAATAGCAAAAAAGTTAATCTAGATAGATTTCTTATTTCTAAAGATTCTTTTTTGAAATGGAATCTTGACCTCTAGATTTTGGAAGGCCTAATCTCAGACCTTTCACCCATTTTTCTCAAAGGAAGAATAAAAACTGGTAAGTACCAAAAACCATTTAAGTTTAAAACTTTTTGACTACAAAAAGAAGAAGTCCTTCAAAAAATTCTTGTGTGGTGGGATGAAGGCTTCCCACCTTATGAGATTTCTATGTTGTAATTTCATAAGCAACTTCATTTCATAAAGGATAAATGGAAATGTTGGAAGCATTGTAATGGTTTGACTTCTAGTCTCAAATAATCCCATTTGTGGCTAGATGGGATGAAATCCATAAATAATTTAGAGATAGTCGTATCACTAAACAGCTAAAAGAAGAAGATGATGCCTTGCATTCAATAGTGGAAGATATTGACAACCAAGAGGAAACCTATTGGAAATAATGGGAAAGAATGTCTTGGTTACTATATTGGAAATAATGGGAAAGAAGGTGATAAGAATACTATATTTTTTCACCAAGAATGTTGTACTAGGAGACAAAAGAACAAATTGGAAGTCCTCCAGGATGAGGTGGGTCATTCTTTCAATATTATTCCTATTTGCACTCTCATGGCATGCAATAATTTGGCATTTTTTTTAAAGAAGAACATCTTACAATATTAAGTGTCTCAACTAGAAGTTATTTTAGCCATTCCTATTATAGTTTCTAAAGATGAAAACCAAACCCTTTTAAACCCCATCAACATTGAGGAAATGAAGAAAGTTATCTTTGGAATGAATAGTGGTAAAAATCCTAGGCTTGAAGGTTTCCCCATTGAATTTTTTTAGACTTTTTAGGATGTCCTGTAAGAAAATTTCATGGATGTTATAAATGAGTCCCTAGAAAATAAGCAAATTCCCAATGCACTAAAGCACACTCATATTGCTTTAATTCTAGAAAGAGAGGGTTCTCTTATTTTTTATTACAAATCAATAGCTATTTTCAATGTAATTTATAAAATTATTACTTATGTGATTACTGAGTGTCTAAAACCTCTTCTTTAAAAAATTGTTTCCCATAAGCAAGGTGGATTTATTGAGGGTAGATACATTTTAGATGGTGTCATTATTGCTCAGGAATTAATTTAATCAATGCTCACTTCTATTAATAGAGGAAGGTTTATCTATCTAGATATGTCAAAGGCTTCTATTTGAATCAAATGGAACTTCTTGGCTAAAATGCTGGAAGCATTTGGATTCTCTCAGGAATGGATTAGATGGGTCATGAGTTGTGTTTTCTCTCTGACATACTTTATTTTAATTAATGGTCTTCCTTCCCAACCTTTTGGTAACACTCGTGGTCTTTGTCAAGGGGATCCTCGTTCCCCTTACCTTTTTCAAATTTTAGGTGAAGGATTAGGTAGACTCTTTATGAAATAAAGACACCAAACTTTGCTTTATAACATCAAAGTTGGTGATGAAGTTTTGTCACACCTCTGATTTATTGATGACACTAGTTTCACTGGGACTGCCTCTTGTATAGAAGCTGGAAACATCAGATATACTCTTACCACCTATCTCAATGTTTCTAATAAAATTATAAATTCTTAGAATTCAAAAATGATTATCTTTAATAGTGACCAAAGGCTTCAAAATAGAATTCTAGACATTTTCGGATTCAAAAATACATTCTTATCGATAGTGTATTTGGGAGTCCCTTTGCACTTAAAAAAATTATAAATGATTTTTTAGAGGAGTCTTCTAGAAAAAAATAGTAATAAAATTAATAATTGATCTTATAAATACTTAATATTTGGAATCCATCTTACTTTTTTGTAGTATGTGGTTTAGGAAAAGCCAATCTATAAATTTTCCATCCTTGATGATCCAATAACCATTTGGAAGGAGCTTGATAAAATGGAAAGGAAATTTTTATGTAGTGGAGCAAAAGAAGAGAGAAAGTGGGATATTTTTAGTTGGGATAAATTAACTCAACCCAATCTAAAAGGATGGCTAGGCATTAGGAAATCAGAACTAAATAATAATGCTTTGGATAGAAAACTTTATTCGAGATGGATATCGCAACCCCAATCTCTTTTTAGCATAGTTCTATTAAGAAAATACTTGGGTATGGAAAATATAAATGAAGTGTGTCACCTTCCCTTGTCTAGTAATGGCTCCCTATTGTGGCAGGCTCTAAGGATTGGTTCCTAACTTGTGAAAGATGGTTTGTTTTAGAAAGTTGGGAGAAGAGACAAGACATGTTTTTGGACTAATTCATGGGATTAGAATCTTCCCATTATTTTTTAAATTTATAGAACTTAAAAAAGAGAAAATTTTCATGGAAAACAGAGGTTGAATCAAACTTGAAATTTATTTCAATAACTATCGGCTTCAAAATTATAGATTTAATAAATTTAATTAATGGTCAATCCCAATCCCCCCAGATCTCTCTCCAACTATTAATAAAATTTTTGTTGAATACTTCTTCACAGGTAGATAAGAGGAGGAAGAACTAGCTTGGGGATATGGTAGCCTTAGGATATATAATATTAAATTAGGTTATGACAAGTTAAATACTGAACATCTTTAGAATGCTTCTCAAGTAGATGATTGGAGAAAGATTTTTCAACCCAAAGGTTGGCCAAAGGTGAATTTGTTTTCATGGTTGTTCATGCATAATAGTATTCTCACTTGTGAAAACCTTAGATGAAGAGGTGTCATTGGGCCTTCTTGATGACTTCTCCTTAGACTGTAGCCAGGGACTAAATTTTCAAACCTACAGAGTCCATAGATTTGAGTCATTCACAGTTAAGCCTTACAGCCTCAAACATATTGCTTTATACCTCTGAAAGCCTTTATTCCATAATGGTAAAACATTGTTCATTGCCTAGAAACAACACTCCATTGTAATCATCATAAGATTGTCTTCAAACTCTCTAGCAGCATGCCAGACAAAAAACCCATCCCCAAAAATAGTAGCTCCAAGTATTGAGAAAGCCAAGTGTTGTGAGGCTGAATTAAAATCAATTTCCCAGCCAGAAGGACCAACATCTGCCCATTTCTTGATTTGTTCTACAACTTTCAGGGCGATTGAATGCACTCTCTCTAGCAATTTCCCATTTAGTCATCCTTCTAGAGAAATTAATCTATTCTGTACTTGTGCAAAAGAAGAGACAAATAAACTATTTTTCCCAAATGCAAGTTGAACAACCTTTCTAGTCAATGGCAACTGATCCTTTGCTTATACAAGTAAATGTTGTATTAGCTCTGGGTCCTTAATAGATACAAGAATCACTGCCTGGGTCTCAACTTACTCGGCTCCATTAATCACTGGAAATACCCACCAAGCTCAGACTCACAGACAGACGATCACAATCAACAATGTGGGAATGGTTCATGGATTTCAAATGTCAACCCAATCGAATTTCATGTTCTTGACTTATTCTACTGGAAATACGATCCCATCTTGGATTTCACGAACTCAGGATTATCAACAACATTTGCCTACCATTCAAATCCTTAACATAAATTGGATCATTGTATTTGCAAAAGAACACCTTACTCTCATGTGCAAGAATAGTAGGTCGTCCCTGTATAATAAGGTTTATATTCCGCAATGCAACATATTGTATCTCAGGCTCTGCTCAACATAGAAGAAGAACATTCTGCATGCCTTCAAAACCCCTGCATTCTCATGGACACACCTGTGTAAATTTGTTTCATCATAAAACAATGGCTTGACTCTCCTTTCATTTTCCGGTTGGGTGTTATCAAATTCATTCAAGAAAAGAAATAATATTACCTCACACTCGGATGGTTCCCTGATGGTCCGTCCCTTTCTGAGTCTTATTTTTGTCAGGCTCTACAGAATCATCAATGACTATGTTTGGGTACTGAGCCAGAATATCAAGCATAACAAGAATATTCTGGACACATTTCTTCCACAAAAGATTAGCGGACAGTGTATTTGTCTCTACTTGGAATCACTGAACTAATTCAAGAAATAAAGGATTATGACTAAATATTACACAGAGTAGAAATTACACAGAGCAGAACCAATGACAAACACATCCAACGCCGATTCATCCACCTTCTTTTTCCTCTTTACTCCTTACAACAACTTATCTTGGATGAGAGGTCCTTCCTCTCTATCTTCTCTACATCCTTCTCTTTTCTTCTTACTTCTACGTACTCCCCTGTCCTCTCTCTATGAATTTTCTTTTCTATTCTCTTGTTAAGATTCTCCGCTCTAACTTCTACTCCCAATTTGGGCTCAGGATTAAAACAAGAAATAGTTTTTGATTTTTAACAATATACTAAGGTTGAAATATTTTCAACCACTCCTCCCTTATTTTCTCAACAGCCCCAACAATCACTTTCTGCCTTTCCCAATCTTTTTACCTTTATTTTTTTACAATTACTCCTTCATAACAGCATATTAGAGGGAAAATACAAATTATTCAATTTGAATTTAATCATTACTTGTAACCATGTCTTGCCAAGAAAATGAATGTAGATGCTCCTGCATCATACTCTCCCTCTAGAAAAAATTTGAGCCTTAGTTCAAATGAAATGCTTCCTCCATGTATTAGTCTTCATTCTATGCCTGGATCCCAAGGTCTTGTTGTGAATGCCAATGTTGCTATTTGTCTTTGATATTCTTTTTCCTTCATCTTCTTGCTTTTCTTCCTCTTTAGATATTTCCTTCTCATTTTTTTTCAGCTGCCAGCTCCTGCTTCCATGCTTCTTCATCTTCATATGTGTCTTCAAGATCTTCTTGTTGTCCTCCTTGGTTCATGAACTTCTCCAATGACTCATGTATGTCATTCACTTTAGAAACCCTCATACCTGCATACAAAACATTCAAAGCCACCTTAGAATCAAAATCTTTAGGCCATGAAGCCTCTTGGCTGCCTTCACATTCTTGCTCCTTGATCAAAACTGCCTTTGCCTCTTCACTCTTCTGCTCTTTTCTTGCTTCACTCTTCCCAATGGTGTCTTCACCATGGCTTGTACCTATATGTAGCTCTCTTGAAGAACTAAAGAGCTCTTCCAACATTCTCAACTCTTCCTTTAGTGAGTTCTCATCTATCTCACTATTCTCTTCATCAAACTTGGGTCCTTATTTCTTAAGGATTACTTGTCCTTTACCTCTTATCTCATCCTTTCTTAGCTCTTGCCTCAATTCATTTTCCATCTGATCAATGGTGCCACCATGTTGATATGTGCCTCTACACAACTCTTTTGGAGGATTCAAAAACTCTTCTATCCTCTTCAACTCTTCACTCAACACAAGCTCATCCCAATCTTCATGTCCTATAACAAACTTAGGACCAAATTGTCTTTCATTTTCTATAAATACATTCATCTACTTTGCGGTTTCTTCATACAAATCAGCTTCTTCATCAACATCAATATACTTATCAAAAATAATAGGAACACTATTGCCTTGTCTCTCCTTGTTCTCTTCAATCTCTGCTTGAAGCCATCTTGTTTGTTTTGCTACATACTTTCTCCTTTCCTCATCATCCATCCATTTGGAATTCTCTCCTTTCTCTTTGGTATACCTCTCAAGCGTCCTATCTTCATGGAATGCTTCTTCCATACTCACCATCTCTCTTTCATTCTCTTGGCTGCTGGAATCACCTTCAGTCCTCTTCCATTGACTTCTTGGTGTTGTTGCTTCAACACTCACATCCTTTCTCTTTGCCTTCTTAGGCACCCACATTTGATTCTTCTTCTTATCATTTGACTTCACAAGCCATTTAGGCATCCTATAACCATGCTCTTGTGACACTACTGAAAAACTGACTTTGTTTATCCTTTTATTTTCTTGCACACCTTCATTCATATTAGGAATATGAGAAAAATCAATCTTACAAGGTAAACTTGCCTTCTTGCTTGTGTGCTTCACCATCCACTTAGGCATTATGTATCCATGATTGACTACTTTGTGTGAGGATTTCATCTTCCTCTTGCCTCTTCTAACCTATGTATTAACATCTTCATGCTCACAATAATAATCAAAATCAGGTCCTAACACTTCATTTACCTCTTTGATAGCTTTTTTCCATGGAGCAATCTTTCTCTCCCTTTGTACTTGGCTATTCTTTTTCCTCTTCTTGATATTCCGTGGCATCATGGAATTCATCTTCATCTTCCATCTCTTCTTTTGCTTGTAGGGGTTCCTCAACATCTCCCTCATGCATTAACCAATGCATCTCTTCTTCTTTATCAGCAACAACAAACTCTCTTCTCTTTCTTGCACATTCACTTGTGCACTTGGTGTCTTCTCTTGCACCAATCTCTTCACTCTCCAAGGCCCTTCTCTTGACCTTCACAAAGCTGCTCATACCTGCAATTACCCATGCAAAAACAACATTAGATATAAAAATAAGAGACCACAAGGTCCCTATGAGTGTTCTCTTTACCAACACTCTCATCTTTTCAAGTGCTCTTCCTGGCACTTCATCTTTTCTTTCTTCTCTTCTCTTGTTCTCCTCAATGAGAACCTTCTTCACAACTTCTTCCTTTTTTTGTTGCTCTCTTGGCAACCTTCTTATCCTCTTCAAGCCTCTATGGACTTCTCTCTTCTTGGCAATCTCATTTTGCCTTTTTCTCCTCTTCATTAGGAGATTTATTGGCCACTTCAACCTTTTTCTCATTGGCCATACCCATGCTTGCTTGTCTATTTGCATCCAAGACTCATATATATCTGTAAAATTAGATAAATCTCTTTTCAAACTATCAATCTCTTTATCAATTGCAATACTATCCATATCTTTCTTATTTTGGATGTTTGCTTTCTTATTGTTATTCTCATGTACCTTATTGCTCTGTAGTGCCTTCAACAATACTTCCATTTCTGAGATCTTCACCCAAGTCTTTTCCACCTTGGTCTCTTAATCCCTTCAGGTCCTCACCTAGGTCTTTTGTACCCTAGTCTTTTGGTCCACTTGTCTCACCCAAGCCTTTCTCCTTGACTGGTCTGTTGACAATCTCCTTGATCTCACCTAGGCCTTTTGCATCCTAGTCTTTTGACCCTTTTCTCAATCCTGCAGCAATTCTTTATACAACACTTCAACAAACACAAATCACAAATCCAAGCTTACCTTGCTTTGGATCTTTCTCTTGAGCATTCACTTGCTCCCTTACTTTTGAGCTTCTCTAAGCTTCTCTTCTCAATTCTTCAAACTTCATCCTTTACCTCACCTAAGTCTATTTCACCTTAGTCTTTTGGTAAACTATCCAAGCTTCTTCTTGGATCTTCTTCTTCTTCTTGAGCAATTCACTATGCTCTTCTTCTAGAGCTTCTCTTGGCTCTTCACTAAGCCTTCCTTGGCTTCTTCTCCTCTTAAGCCTCAATGGCTTTAAGCCTTCCTCTTCACCTGTTTGCTTCTCAACACAATAAACTTAAATCAAATATCAAAGGTTATACATACCTTTCCTCAACAAATCCCAAGAGCTTCAAGCTCTGATACCAAAATGATGACTTCTCCTTAGACTGCAACTAAGGACTAAATTTTCAAACCTGCAGAGTCCGTAGATTTGAGTCATTCACAGTTAAGCCTTGCAGCCTCAAACATATTGCTTTATACCTCTGAAAGCCTTTATTCCATAATGGTAAAACATTTTTCATTGCCCAGAAGCAACACTCTTTTGCAATCATCATAAGATTGTCTTCAAATTCTCTAGCAGTAGGCCAGACCAAAAATCCATCCCCAAAAATAGTAGCTCCAAGTATTGAGAAAGCCAAGTGTTGTGAGGTTGACTTACAATCAATTTCCCAGTCAGAAGGACCAACATCTGCCCATTACTTGATTCGGTCTACAACTTTTAGGGCGATTTAATGCACTCTCTCCAGCAATTTCCCATTTAGTCATCCTTCTAGAGAAATTCGTCTATTCTATACATGTGCAAAGGAAGAGAAAAATAAACTATTTTTCCCAATTTCAAGCTGAACAGCCTTTCTAGTCAATGGAAACCGATCCTTTGCTTATACAAGTAAATGTTGTATTAGCTCTAGGTCCTTAACAGATACAAGAATCACTGCCTGGGTCTCGACTTACTTGGCTCCATTAATCACTGGAAATACCCACCAAGCTTAGACTCACAGATAGACGGTCACAATCAACAATGTGGGAATGGGTCATGGATTTCAAATGTCAACCCAATCGGATTTCACGTTCTTGACTTATTCTACTGGAAATATGATCCCATCTTGGATTTCACGGACTTGGGTTTATCAACAACATTTGCCTACGATTCAAAGCCTTAACATAAATTGGATCATGTTATTTGCAAAAGAACACCTTACTCTCATGTCCAAGAATAGTAGGTCGTCACTGTACAATAAGGTTTATATTCTGCAATGCAACATACTGTATCTCAGGCTCTGCTCAACATAGAAGAAAAATGTTTTGCATACCTTTAGAACCCCTGCGTTCTCATGGACACACCTGTGTAAATTTGTTTCATCATAAAACAATGGCTTGACTCTCCTTTCATTTGCCGGTTGGGTGTTATCAAATTCATTCAAGAAAATAAATAATATTACCTCACACTCGGATGGTTCCCTAATGGTCCATCCCTTTCTGAGTCTTATTTTCGTCAAGCTCTACAGAATCATAAATGACTATGTTTGGGTACTGAGCCAGAATATCAAGCATAACAAGAATATTTTGGACACATTTCTTTCACAAAAGATTAGTGGATAGTGTATTTTTCTCTACTTGGAATCACCGAACTAATTCAGGAAATAAAGGATTATGACTAACTATTACATAGAGCAGAAATTACACAAAGCAGAACCAATGACAAACACATCCAACGCCGATTCATCCACCTTATTTTTCCTCTTTACTCCTCACAGCAACTTCTCTTGGATGAGAGGTCCTTCCTCTCTATCTTCTCTACATCCTTCTCTTTTATTCTTACTTCTACATACTCCCTTGTCCTCTCTCTATGAATTTTCTTTTCTATTCTCTTGTTAAGATTCTCCCCTCTAACTTCTATGCCCAATTTGGGCTCAGGATTAAAACAAGAAACAATTTTTTATTTTTAACAATATACTAAGGTTGAAATATTTTCAACCACTCCTCCCTTATTTTCTCAATAGCCCCAACAATCACTTTTTACCTTTTCTGATCTTTTTACCTTTATTTTTTTACAATTACTCCATAACAGCATATTAGAGGGAAAATACAAATTATTCAATTTGAATTTAATCATGACTTGTAACCATGTCTTGCCAAGAAAATGAATGTAGATGCTCCTGCATCACTTCTTGATGTGTATTTTGTTACAAAAAGGAAGAAACATCAAACCATTTGATGTTTGAATGCTCTTTACTTGACAAATCTAGGAAAGATGCTTTTTGGATTTCAAAATTAGAAATAATAGTGATTTGAATCATAACAACATTTGGGTAAAATAGAAGAGGAAAAAGTTTAAAGATGCAGCTCTAAAACTTAGATGGTAGCTTGGATTCAATTTTATATTGTGGAACATATGGTTAAAATAGAATGGAAGGATTTTTGTGAAAGTTTATTTGTTGTGGACATGGTTTGGCAGGGCATTTAGAGCAAAGTCATAGAAACGGATATGGATTAAACTAAAATAGACACCCAAAGAAATATAATGGAGAATGAGGAGGAAATCAATATGAAAAGAGAGAAGGTCAATAAAATATGGAAACCACCTCTAGATGGTTGTCTAAAAATCAACACTGATGGAGCTACCAAAGATAATCCAGGCAGAGCTAGAACTAGTATTATTTGCAAAAAATAGGATAAGACGGTACTCTTTTGGCATTTGCATGGGCTTGGGAAAACTAAAAATAATGAATCTAAAGTTGAAGCTTTAGCCATAAAAGTTGCCTCTTTTTGTGCTATGAGCGAAGGCCACAAGAAGATAATCATAGAATCTAACTCTCAAATTTTGGTAGGAGCTTTAGATAGTAGAAGAAACTTTTCTCTAGAGTCTTGGCATCTAAGGATTTTAGTTTCTCAAATTAAACACTATGGAATGACTTATAGGATGTAATTCTAAATTATGTCAGAGGAGATCTAAATAAAGTGGTTGATTTCTTGGCTAAGACTGGCTCTAATAGAGAACTAGGTGTCTAGTGGCATAGTGGTATGATTGACAGTGAAGAGAGGATTCAATCAGTTGATAAGAAAATTCAAACATTATCTAGCTTTGAAAGATAATGTTATGATCAATTTTGGGAGTCATGTTTCTCCAGGCATCCTCCTACTACTTTTTATATTGAGTTAGTACCAGTGTCTACTGGTCACTCTCTCCTCCCTGTTAATTTTGGTGTTTAATATATTTTTTCAAATCTTTTTCCAAACCTTGGACCTATTTTAATTTCTAGTTTTTTCATTCCTAAGTTCATCATTGAAATTTATTATTTTCCAACTCAAATTAATCTTGATCATCATTATGTATTTTCCCATACTTAGAATTAATGTTATTTATCAAGTTATTATTATTAGTTTCACCCCCACATCATTGATAATCATGTGTTATGGGTTTTGTCATATATCATTTCTTCACATGTCATTATAACATTCAAGTATTCTAATATACTTGATTGATTAATTATAAAATATATGGGCTCCATAAATTAGCATAAGATCAACATTTGTTTTACATATCATTGTAAATGATTATATAAATATATAATACTTATAATATTAAAACAATGTCTTAACCTCAAATAAGTTTGATCTCATGTTTAAATATTTTCGCATTCTAGACAAGTAAAATACACTCTCAGGATCCATGAGGCCACAAGGTCTTCATACCACTTTTTCCAATGCATAGAATATTCATTGTAAAAATTATAGGGATATTATGCCCCATATATAATCATTTGTAATTCTACTACAACCATTGAATTAGCCAACATACTATTAAATGAATTAGCACAAACACAATATTTTCATAGCTAGTAGCAAGTACTAAAGCCACTTTACAACTCTTATTTTTTATTATTTACTATAGTTCATGGATTTAGATTTTTTTAGATTTTTTATTAAATTTTAAAGTTTTTTAAATTTAGTTTTTTATTAATATTTTTATTTTTATATGATGGCTTAAATTATTTATGGAAATAGATAACATATTTTCTAAATCTCTCTTTCAAAACACAACTCCTTGCTTTTGATCACCGGACATATGGATTCTTAGTTGAAAATCCCAACATGTGGGGTTGGGCCAACTATGGGTGATCAGGTTTTGTATTGGTGATTGTAGTGGAGAAATTATTTTTATTGTAATGGTGCTAAAAAAATATTAATTTTTGTAGGTAACATGAAATCCATCACTAATGACCCCATCTCAATAAATTATATACTATAGCTTATGTCTGTTAATGCTGCCAATATATTGACACCTCTATAAATTACATGTCAGTGATGATGAGGATCAATGATAGGGTTTCTGAAGTTATATCATATAACATAGGACCCATTTCATAAAATTACCCTAACTTTAGGGAAATTATTGTATTTGCATGACCTACACCCATTGCAAATGTGTTTTTAGCTTGAAATTTGGTGACATCTTTTATTGATTTTTTTTTAAATTATGAAAGGAATCCAAGTCTAATGCACATATCAAAGCAACAAAATAATGTTTCTGATGTGTGGGAAATACATTGAAGTTATAAATTCTATCTTATTTGTTTCATTGAGTTTCAAATGAGTACCAAAGTGTTTTCAAAGTGTATGCCACATGCATTTGCATAAGGGAGTAGCATTGGTGATATAATGCAAATGGCATAGTGGAGGAGTGTGGGTTGAGAGAAAAGATGTTTGATTAGCGATCAGTCCTAGGTGGCATGTAGGGTTGGGAGGTTTTATTCTTATGTATTAGGGGTGTCCACATCACATGGTTAAAATGGGAATATATTCCTATAATATCCTACAACATATATGAACTTAGGGTAGTTGTTTGGTTTACAAAAGTCATATCTACTATTATTTTGAATGATGTTATTTCCTTTTAAAAGATTAATCTTCAAACTCTCCAAGATGTTAGGTGTAGGCCTAGGTATATTTTGATGTGAGTAAAAGCCCTATTAGGTAGTTTAATGCAAACCTGCACCTAAATAGGCAATGAAAAAAACTCATTATACATAGGAAAAGAAGGCAACAAAATAATGCTAGATTTTGATGAACATAGTAGATTTTAGATTATTTGGTCCTCTTGATTGTATAAATTATATGTACCTCATATATATCTATCCAATATAAGGTTTTTAGTTTCTAATTTAAACCTTATGTTTGAAAATTGATCATCATCAACATCTCTTTTATGAGATTTTCTTTTGTTGCTTGCCCTTCTTTAGACTACAATATGTGTCAGGCTAAAAAACCTCAACAAAGGTTGTGAAATAAACTTAACAAATGGTTATTTCATGTAAATTCAACATTAACCTATTTTTACATGCCATTAATATTCTCTATATAAATATGTATGGTTCACCTTCATTTTTTCTACAGTCGCAACCTCCCATGCCTGATAACCTCTAGTATTCCTCTTTTTATAATTAACTATATGAGAATATATATTATATAATCTAATGTGTGTGTATATATACATTAGATTATATAATATATATTCTCATATAGTTAATTATAAAAAGAGGAATCCTAGAGGTTATCAGGCATGGGAGGTTGCGACTGTAGAAAAAATGAAGGTGAACCATACATATTTATTATATTTAATTTTTAATATATGTAAATATTATAACTTATGTCTATGTATGCTACCGATATATTGACACAGAGAAAGATTTGAAAGTGAGCTTGGTGGTGATGATGGGGGGAAATGATAGGGTATTTCATGTGATATCATACAAAGATGTATGATTTATATATTTATGTGGCATCAATATATTTCTTAGGAAAATGATGCATGGTTTACCTTCTTTGTTTTTATAGTTTTTCAGCCTTCCATTTTCATAAAATCACTACGCATTGATGATGAGGGGAAACGATAGGATATTTCATGTGATATTATACACTAGAGTACCCATATCATACACATGCCCTGAATTTAGAGTAGTTTTTGCATTTACATAATTTTCACCCATTAAAAAGGGGTTTTAAGCTTACAGAGTGGTGGCATATTTTATTGACTATTTTCTATTCAATTACAGAAAGACTCCATGTCTAATGTGTGGATTGAATTAACCATGCAATGCCATTGATGTAGGCAAAATATAGTGAGGTTATGGAGTTTATCTTGTTCCTTTCATTGTATTTAAAGTGAGTAATGAAGTTTTTACAAAGTGCATGGCAAATGGGTGCATAAGGGAGAATCATTCATGATTCAATATTAATGCCATGATAGAGGGGTCATTAATTGAGAGAAAAGGTAGCCAACTAGCAATCAGTCATAAGGGGCAAATAGAGTTGGTAGTTTTAATTATAAATCAGTTAGGGGTGCCACATCGTGCACTTAAAAAGGGAATATAATCCACAATAAATAAAAATATCTAAAATTTTCCATTTTATATGTGTGCATAACATTGTTTTGGATATGTGGACCATTTTTCAATGTGAAGGGAACTCAATGGAGTTTTATAGAATACCAATGTCATGTAATAAATATTAAAAAAAAAAATTCAATAATTAGGAGTCACTTGGAAGGAGATCAAATTTGGGGAGGGAAGAAAGTTCCAACTACAATAAAACAAAAAATAAAGTTTAATTTTAGGGGGGTGTGTGTGTGTGTGAGAGAGAGAGAGATGTGATGCATGTTTAATACTCATAGGATAGGTAGTTCATGATAGGTAGTTCATGAGATTGAGTGTAATCTCTTCTACATAATTTGGTGCACTATCATTAGACTGCAAACAGGGATTAGAATATTCAAAACTTTGTGGTACCTGGGATCCTTAGTTTAAATCCTTAGTTTATAGATGCTTTAATTTTTAGGCTCAGATTTTATTAGACATACATGCTGTCAACACATGCTACCTAGATCGGCTTGGCTCAGGTTTTTCTCATTGCACAGTTACATCATGCATCCCTAGCTTTTGAAAATAGACATCGACATATATATACTCAGGCTGGGCTCTGCTTGCAATTTTAGTATGCATTTTGGTCAATGGTCAAAGAATGACTAATAATCCGTGCACGGTCGCTCTTAGATATGTAATATGTGCGTGCCACCACAGCATCCCTTCCTATCCTATGATGGTAAAATTGTAGGTAAATGAGTTTCCTGGAGTGATGGGACACTGCGTTGTGTATGCTAGTCCGTCAGCACAGCACGACCTCAACTGTCTTACTCTATGCCAGTGTAGAGTAAGATTGTATGGGCTTTCATTCTTAACTTTGATAACAAGATTATCACTGTCCTTCACGAATAACTTTAGGCCAAGATATTATCCATTGACGATAACAATCGTCTGTTGATTACAAACTCTAGTCACGTTCTGAGTTCCAACAGTGAATTTGCGTCAGACAAGTGCTGCCGAAACAGTTGATGACACTGCTGAGGATTGCAAACTATGCCCTGAATCATGCATTCTTCAACACAATAGACTTACCTCTAATATTCAGGATAGATGGTGGATATCTGCCATATCATTATAAACTCCACGCAAACATTTACACGTTGATTTACCTTGGACAATGGGTTGTATGTATGCATGTCTGAGTACCCTGTTCATACCCTGTTTAGGATTCTTACAACATTCAAAGTTCTTTAAGATTTCTTGGTCACATAATACTAGTTTCAAATTGTTCCCAACATACATCCAAGGGTTCCTCATGCAACAAGATAACCAATCTTTGTCAATGTTCTATAGAGAACCATCATACACATACACAGGCCTGTCACTATTGAAACCAAAATTCTATAAAGGAAACCATAACATTATCATGGAAAGAAAAACTCTATTCTTTCCTCTTCAAGTATAAATACTTTCAAATAATGTTCATTGATCAAAGGCTTATGAAACCTTCATAAACACATCCATGCCTATTCTTGGACTCCACCTGCAACTTCTCTTTCTCCTTCATCTTACATCCTTTGAGATCCTCTCCTCTTCTTACATCTCTTCCCTTGAATGAGAGGTCCTTTCCTCTCTATCTTTCCTCTTCTATACATTCCTCTTATTCTATCCAATGAATTTTCTTTTGTTCTTTTTTTTTAAGAGCCTCCTCTCTAACTTCTACGCCCAACTTGGCTCAAGGCAAAAACAAATACAGTTTTTAATTTTCAACAATATACCCAGGTTGAAATATTTTCAACCACTCCTCCTTTATTTCCTCAACATCCCCAACAATTACTTTTTACCTTTATTTGTTTACAATTACTCCTTATTAACAGCATATTAGAGGGAAAATACAATAAATTGAATTTGAATTCAATCATCCCAACGTAACCATATCTTGCCAAGAAAATGAATGTAGATGCTCCTGCATCATACTCTCCTTCTAGAAACAATTTGAACCTTAGTTCAAATGAGATATCTCCTCAATGTTTTAGTCTTCACTAATGCCTGGATCCCAAGGTCTTGTTGTGAGTGCCAATGCTGTTGTTTGTCTTTGATAGTCTTTGTCTTTCATCTTTTTGCTTTTCTTCCTTTTCTGGTATGTTCTTCTCCTCATCTTCTTTTCAGTTGTTATGTCCCATCTCCATGCTTCATTCTCATACATGTCTTCATGATCTTCTTGGTTCAAAAATTTGTCCATTGAACTATGGACTTCATTTATCTCCACAACTTTAACCCCTACATTCAAAACATCAAAGGCAATGTTAGAAGTAAAAACTTGAGACCATAAAGTCTCTTGGCTGCCTCCACTTTTCTTCTCTTTGATCAAAACTGTCTTGACCTCTTTGCTTTTCTCTTGTCTTGTTTCACTCTCACTAATGGTGTTCTCATCATGGTTTGTACCTTCATTCATCTTTCTTGAATGACCAAACAACACCTGCAACATCTTCAACTCTTCCTTTAGTGAGATCTCATCTATCTCACCATCTTCTTCATCAAACTTGGGTCCTTATTTCTTAAGGATTACTTGCCCTTAACCTCTTATCTCATCTTTTCTTGAGCTATCTTCATGCAAACCAACTTCTTCATCAACATCAATATACTTATCAAAAGCAATAGGAACACTATTACCTTGTCTCTCCTTGTTCTTTTCAAACATGTGAACTGATTTCACATCTCCACTTTCATCATCCATCCTCTTGGAACTCTCTCCTTGCTGCACATTCATTTTCATAGACATTTTTCATTCCTCATTTTCCATAAAAATATCATTAAATGATTCAAAAAAATCATTATCCCATTCATTGCAAGCAATTGACTTACCTTTCATCTTTATATCTTCATGCTCTACCTCATTATTCTTTGAGAAGTTTTCTTTCTCACCTTTAGCTATCCATACCTTCTTCATAGCTTTAGGATGACACTTGTTCAATTCATCAACCAATTTCTTCTCTTTGACATCTTCATGTTGTCTTGCTTGATAGCTGGCCTTGCTCACTTTGCATTCTACCTCTTCCTTCATGCTTTGTATTTGCTTCTTGCTTGAGTCTTCATTTTGATTGAGCTTTATGTCCTTCTTTACATTTTTTTATCCCTTGAGTCATTTTGGCTCTTTGTAACCATGCTCTTTGGCTAACACTGAGATAGCAATCTGGTTTATATTTTCACAATCTTGTACAACTGCATTTATCTTAGAAATATGATGAAAATCAGTTTTAGACATCAAATTTTCCTCTTTAAGTACATGTTGCTTGAATGTGTGCTTCTTCAACCATTTTGGCAATATGTACCCATGGTTAACTACTTTGTGTGAGGACTTCATCTTCCTCTTGCCTCCTCTAACATGTGTATTAACATCTTCATGCTCACAGTAAAAATCAAAATCAGGTTTTAACACTTCATTTACCTCTTTGATAGCTTGTTCCATGGAGTAATCTTTCTCTCCCTTTGTGCTTGGATATTTTCTTTCCTCTTTTTGGCATTCAATGGCATCATGGAAGTCATCCTCATCTCTTTTCTCTTCTCTTGTTTGTATGGGTTCTTCAATACCTTCCTCATGCATTAACCAATGCATCTCTTCTTCTTTATCAACAACAACAAACTCACTTCTCTTTCTTACACATTCACTTGTGCATTTGGTGTCTTCTCTTGCACCAATCTCTTCACTCTCCAAGGCCCTTTTCTTGACCTTCATAAGGCTTCTCATACCTGCAATTACCCATGCAAAGATAGCATTAGATATAAAAACAAGAGACCACAAGGTCCCTATGAGTGTTCTCTTCACCAACACTCTTATCTTTTCAAGTGCTCTTCCTAGCACTTCATCTTTTATTTCTTCTTTTCTCTTATTCTCCTCAATGAGAACCTTATTCTCCACCTCTTCTTCCTGTTGCTCACTTAGTAGCTTGCTCACACTCTTGCCTCTATGGGCTTCTCTCTTCTTGGCAATCTCCTTTTGCCTTCTCCTCTTCATTAGGATATCTATTGGCCACTTCATCCCCTTCCTCATTGGCCATACCCATGCTTGCTTGTCCATCTGCATCCAAGACTCATATCTATCTGCAAACTTAGCTAAATCTCTTTTCAAACTATCAATCTCTTCATCAATTTTAATACTGGTCATACCTTTCTTCTTTTGGATACTTTCTTTCTTCTTGGTGTCCTCATGTACCTTGCTGCTCTGCTCTTTTCTCAACAATATTTCCATTTCTGAGATCTTCACCCAAGTCTTTTCCACCTTGGTCTCTTGATCCCTTTAGGTCCACTTATCTCACCCAAGCCTTTCTCCTTGAAAAGGTCTTTTGACAATCTCCTTGATCTCACCTAGGCCTTTTGCATCCTAGTCTTTTGATCCCACTTAATAGTTTTATTGAGCTTCACACTGAGTCATTGGTTTGAAATATGACACTACTTTAACCAAATATCAATAATTTCACAAATCCAAGCTTACCTTGCTTTGGATCTTCCTCTTGAGCATTCACTATGCTCTTCTTCTAGAGCTTCTCTTGGCTCTTCACTAAGCCTTCCTTGGCTTCTTCTCCTCTTAAGCCTCAATGGCTTGATTGCCTTGAACCTGCAACTTCTTCACTGCAACAACAATTATTATTTAAAGAGCTTGAAAACAACTTGTCAATAACTTCTTATTACCTTCTTCACTTGCTTCAATCACTGCAATTTTATCTTTGCAAAAATTGATTAGAAGAGTACAATTTTTTTTTCTTTTTCCAGGAGCTTAGTAGCTCTAATACCGAAAATGGTGCGCTGTCATTAGACTGCAAATAGGGATTAGAATATTCAAAACTTTGTGGTACCTGGCATCCTTAGTTTATAGATGCTTTAATTTTCAGGCTTAGATTTTATTATACATACATGCTGTCAACACATGCTACCTAGCTCGGCTTGGCTCAGGTTTTTCTCATTACACAGTTACATCATGCATCCCTGGCTTTTGAAAATAGACATCGACATATATATACTCAGGCTCGACTTTGCTTGCAATTTTAGTATGCATTTTGGTCAATGGTCAAAGAATGACTAATAATCCATGCATAGTCGCTCTTAGATATGTAATATGTGCATGCCACCATAGCGTCCCTTCCTATCCTGTGATGGTAAAATTGTAGGTGAATGAGTTTTCTGGAGTGATGGGACACTGTGTTGTGTAGGTTGGTCCATCAACCCAGCACGACCTCAACTGTCTTACTCCATGCCAGTGTAGAGTAAGATTGTATGGGCTTTCATTCTTCACTTCGATAACAAGATTATCACCATCCTTCACAAATAATTTCAGGCCAGGATATTGTCCATTGATGATAACAATTGTCTGTTGATTATAGACTCTAGTCATATTTTGAGTTCCAATAGTGAATTTGCGTCGGACAAGTGTTGCGGGAGCAGTCGATGGCGCTATTGAGGATTGTGAACTGTGCCTTGAATCATGCATTCTTCAACAAAATAGACTTACCTCTGATATTCAAGATAGATGGTGGATATATTCCATATCATTATAAACTCCAGGCAAACATTTACACGTTGATTTACCTTGGACAATGGGTTGTATGTATGCATGCCTGAGTACCCTGTTCATACTCTGTTTAGGATTTGTACAATATTCAAAGTTCTTTAAGATCTCTTGGTCACATAATACTAGTTTCAACTTGTTCCCAACATAAATCCAAGGGTTCCTCATGCAACAAGATAACCAATCTTTGTCAATGTTCTATAGAAAACCATCATACACATACACAGGCCTATCACTATTGAAACCAGAATTCTATAAAGGAAACCATAACATTATCATGGAAATCAAAACTCTGTTCTTTCCTCTTCAAGTAGAAATACTTACAAATAATGTTCATTGATCAAAGGCTTATGAAACCTTCATAAACACATCTATGCCTATTCTTGGACCCCACCTGCAACTTCTCTTTCTCTTTCATCTTACATCCTTTGAGATCCTCTCCTCTTATTACATCTCTTCCCATGAATGAGAGGTCCTTTCCTATATATATTTCCTCTTCTCTACATTCCTCTTATTCTATCCAATGAATTTTCTTTTGCTCTTTTTTTTTAAGAGCCTCCTCTCTAACTTCTATGCCCAACTTGGCTCAAGGTAAAACAAATACAGTTTTTAATTTTCAACAATATAACCGGGGTGAAATATTTTCAACCACTCCTCCTTTATTTCCTCAATAGCCCCAACAATTAATTTTTACCTTTATTTGTTTACAATTACTCCTTATTAACAACATATTAGAGGGAAAATACAATAAATTGAATTTGAATTCAATCATCCCAACGTAACCATATCTTGCCAAGAAAATGAATGTAGATGCTCCTGCATCATAATTTAGTAATGGAAATGGTGTGTGTGTGTGTGTGTATGAAACACTGTAATATTTTAATGTGCATTCAATAAAGTGAGTGTCTTTGGTTTCTAATCTATGTTTTTGTATGTGTTTGTTTAAGAGTGAGTGTAAGTCCCAAGTAAGGAGTAAGACAATAATAAATTTTGCCTCCTCATTCTCATTTACATCATAGTTGTATTTATGTGAGTTATATTATATTACATTCATTACATGTTAAAATTATCTTTTACACTAATGCGTAGAGCTATTTAAGACTGCTCAATTACCTTTTGTAACATAATTAATTTAATTTGGAAATAAATGATTAACAATATTATAAAATAACACTCCCAAAAAAAATTATTTATAATTCATTTCAATTCCTTATGAATCATTCTATACAATCTATAATTAGATTTAGAACAACTTGAAAGATTCTGAAACAATCTAAATTTGTTTTGGAGTGCTATTAAACCCAGATTAAAAACTAAAAAAATCATAAGTTAAATTTTTTACCAAATTATAAGTAAATCTCAATCATTGATATTTTGATCTTGGCCATTTTATCAATAGGGACATGTATCACCCAATATTCCTTGTCGTTAATACCTCTTATGTAATATAAGTCATACAATATTAGAAATATTATCTCAGGTATACCTCTTAAATCCATGTATAGATGTAAAGTGATATTTTAGTTGTTAAAAGATCTATTATATATAATAAGTTGTTAAATAAATTTGTTTGTTTTCTAAAATATGGGATCCCTATGTCAAGTTTGATAGTGGATGCACCTAATAATAACCACATGTATCCGAATCTCCCTTATATAAATACTAACATATAAAATACTTGAGTCGTAACTTGCACCCTTGGAGAAATTGCTAGTTTTTAAGTACTTTTCATAAAAAGATAGATTCTAAGAGAGGGAGATAACATTAATGTAAAATTTATAATAACTAATATGGTCCCTAAAGGTGTGCCTAAAAATTATGATTGGAAGAATCGTGTATGGATGGTTATTATTTATTGTCCTCAAGGTAAAGATATTTGATTAGTTCAAGGTGGTATTATTATTTCCCCTCATTTTTAAAAGTTAATTGTAATTATTGAGAGTGTGAATTTCATATGAATATACATGTAGGACACAAAAATGCATTTTCATTGATGGAACTTTGACACTTAGCCATTTTAGAATGAATGCATTTGGTAATTTGTGATTAGAGGGCTTTGTTCAAAAGAATGAAGGATATGAAAGTTTTAATAAATTACTTGCAACTTTAGATATTCAATATTTATTAGTGTTGGTAGCTTTAGATTTTGTACTAGACAAATTTACCTTGCTCATTGAGGAAATAAATGCTATTATATTTGATTGATATAAATATAGGTTAACATGTCATGCATGTGTAATTTTTTATTAAATCATAAATTATTTAGTAAATGATATTTCACTTGTCACTCTTACTATGATTTTAATTATTATAGTGATATTTAAATAGAATATTTTATAAAACCATGTATGAAAATATTATTTAATTTCTTAGATGTTAAACTTTAGAATTGATAAAGTTGTGTCTTTTGAAAGGCTCTCATTTTGTCGAGTAGAAATATTATTTGCCTAATTGATTCCTATATTACTTTACCTTGGGGGGCTAATAATATTAAATCTAATTAATATTAATATAATAACTATTATGATTATTGAATAACCTAAAATAACATGATTGTGAGAGAAATGGAGGGAACACAATAAAACATTCCATGTCATAAAATGGGTGAATTACAACAACATGATTAACTATAGTGAGGGTAAATCTTAACGTCTTACACAAGTTTTTGTCAAGGTGACCTTTGTATGTTTTGGCACTTTTTTTTCTATGAGAGAAAGTGGCATTGGAGGATGATGGTAACATTCATTATAGTTTTTTTTATGTTTCTTTCCCTATATTTTTTTCGGAATTATTTTAGCCTTTTTATGGTGGTTACTTCTTCTTTGTACCAACAGTTTGAGCATGAGTGACTTCATTTATGGTTTCTTTGAATAATATCTCAACATGTTTTTTAACAGTTGCATCATCATGCCCATCACTTCCATTAATAATTTTAAGTGTTTTGATTCTCTATTTAACAGGGTGTCATCTAAGTGCATTTCCAAAATATATATATATATATATATATATATATATATATATATATATATATATATATATATATATGAACATCATAAATAGATATTCCAATAAAAACAAGGGCTGCATAACATTTAGTCCTAGAGTACCTTTATATTTAAATTTGGTTAAGGATGAGTTTGCATATAAATTTATAATCTAAGTTTAATGAAACAAATTAATATAAAATAAATATGGGGTACAATATCATTATAAAACATCTCCTGCCATTAAATATTTTTTATTTAATTACATAGATTTGATATAATTAAATATAGTTTGTATAAATGTACTTAATAATCCATGTGTCCCTTATGTGGCTTTACAATCCCTATCTTAGCCAAATCATGTGCTTAGGTTGCCCAATGTTGATAATATTTATTTTTAATATTTAACTAAAATTGTTGTAAAATTAACTAAAAGTAAAAAATTATACAATCTCATTCATGTTTAATACAATTTATTTAACATTAATTAAATGTCAAATTGAAATATATATATCATTTTATAATTTTTAAGGACTTTTCAAAAATATATAATCACTAAGAGAGGGAGATAATAATAATGTAAGAGTTAGAATAACTATTATGGTAATAAAAAGTGTGCCTAAAAAATGATTGGAGGAATCATGTATGGATGGTTGTTATGTATTATCATGAAGGTAAAGATGATTAGTTCGATAAGGTTTTATTATTTACCCTAATTTGTGTAAGTTAATTTGAAATATAAAGAGTGTGGAGTTCATATAAATGGATATGTAGGACACAAAAATCCATTTTCATTGATGGAGCTTTGACACTTAGCCATTATAGAATGAATGAGTTTGGCAACTTAGGGTTGGAGGGTATTGTTCAAGAGAATGAAAGACATGAAGGTTTTAATAAATTATATGTAGATTTAAATATTTAGTATTTATTAATGTTCATAGATTTAAGTTTTGTAATAGACAACTTTATATTTATCATTTATCAACTAAATGTTATTAAATTTGATTGATATCAATAGAGACTAACGTGTCATGCATGTGTATTTTTTTTTTAAATCATAAATTATTTAGTAAATGCTAATAATCTTGTCACTCTTAAAATGATTGTATTTATTATAGTGATATTTAAATAGAATATTTTACAAATTCATGTTGATAAATTTATTCTTTAATTTTTTGGGTGGTTAGAGTAAAAAAAATTATTTGCTCAGTTATTTCTATTCTACAGTAGGTTAAACCTAAGTAATATTAATATGATAACTTTTATCATTATCAAATAAACTAAAATAATGTGGCTATGATAGAAATGGAGGGAACATAATAAAGCATACCATGCCATAAAATGGGTGAATTATTTAGCTATTAATACATACAACAACATGCTTGACAATAATGAGGTTAAACCTTGACGTAAAATGGTAGTGGCAGCCTAATGTTGTTCACTTTTTTTGTGATTTTAATGGGTCTTTATTAGCATTGAGATTTGATGATTGTCCCAAGAATTTTTTGGATTTTTGAACATATTTTACAACATTATTTTATTATAAACCATCAATAATGACTTTCAATTTTTAATGACCAAAGGATGTTTGTAAATGTAATGTCCACGTGATTTTTCCTTATATCATCAATAGAAATATGAACATGTAGGTAATTCAAATTGGAACATGAAAATTCACTTTAAATGGTTAAATGAGCCCGCTACAGTAAACTATGCTTCACAACAACTCCATAATTATCAAGATAATTAAACACCACTTAAGTCACATGGTACAACATGAAAATTTAATCAAATTACATAAGACGCATCTCTATTGAGAGAAACAAAGTTCAGATTCATCCATGGATTAGATCCATGCCTACCACGTGGATGGCTTAGATTCATCTGCATAGTACACATGTGATTGCCATGTCCACAGATCTTTTGATGCCATTCAAATATAGACAACTAACAATAGAGTCTATAGATATTTAATTGATTTCACATAAAAATATTTAGAAACATGGCCTTTGTGGAACCTCCTAAATGTAGAGAAGTTACCATTCCTCTAATGCCCAGATGAAATTTATAAAATATTGGTAAAAAGGTGGTGAAAAATTATATATGTAGAGAAGCTAAGAAATAGTTAAATCATATAGTAAAATTTTTAAATATAAATTTTGATGGCCCTATCATCGCTCTCCTCATAATGTATCTTAAATTTCTGTATATTATTATTTTCTAGATAGTGGTTGGTGTTATTAATTTTTATATTTTTTGCATTTATTCCTCAATGGATGATGTGAGGTACTTGAATCTTATGCATTTTTGGGCATTTACTATGCTAGGACAAGACAAAGATTAAAATAAAAATCAACACAATCATGTAAATGAAGAAACGATCAAGATGCTAGTCTTTCTAGACTCACCTTCATCTGGAAATTGTGACCTTAAATATTATTGCCTTACTTGTGTTTGTATAATATTCTCAGTCTCCACTGCCACAAGAATAAAAAATAATAGTTTCTGACTGTTTAATGCTACTTTTATTTTCTCTAATTTTAGAAGTCCCACTCCTTTTTCTTTTGGGATTTTTAGAAGACATATTGGAAGAGGGTTTGGTAGATATGCTCTTTTATTTTCTCTAATGCCTTGAAATAAACAATATGAAAGTTTCCTTTGTCACATCTTTTCTTCATCCTCTTTTCTAATTCATACTTTACTCTTTATAAAGCATGAACATTGGAAGCCAAAGAGAAATCAAACATTTTAAGAAACATGGCCAATTGGACTTCTTCATATTTTCCCCCTTGACAATAATCCCAAGACCACTCCACTAGTTATATATTGCCATCGATGCCCATTAATCTACTTCAACTATGAAACATAATATGCTCAACAACGTGTAGGAGACAATCAATATGAGATGTAAAGGGAGCCCATCAGAATAAAAATTGGGATCATAAAATATATTTCAAATTAAACTAAACCCTAGTAATCATTGAAATCTATAAATATTGACATGACCATACTTACCCAATCATTGAATACCATCAAAGGGTAGTGTCACCTATTATTTTCCACTATTGCATCATCATGTCAAATACATATATTTTTATATGCCTCAATATTTTCATATTGATTAAGATGTCTTCCACCCCTCCATCATGATGTTAGATCCATATATTTGAATCCCTCTTAGGCAATTCATTATCTAAACTATACATATTATCCTTCATTTGTTGCTACTACTTTTGACTGCCCCCTGTGTTATTTTGTTTATGATTTTCCTTGCTTCCTTTGTTGATGGCACTACTAATGAATGTGGATCTATGTGAAATCAACAAAAATAAATATGAGTGCTTCTTAGAATGCCAAATTCTATTTGGTAAACAATATCCATGAATGGAAGAAGCTCATTAATTCTCCATCCATGAGTGCTCACGTTTAATTTGGTGTAGGTGTACATGATAATAATAAATAAATTAAAGGAGATGTAAGTGAAAATAATGGAAGGATATGTAGATGAAAATGAAATGATTATGAGCCTTAGGGAATGCTCTTCCAATGTGCTTGTCAATGATATGATCAAAAATATCAGTTACTTACACACCTCCATGTGATGCCAAATCACATAAATATATTTCCCCTACTAATTTTAATGGAAAAAAGAGAGACATATTTCATTTTCACATTGTTATGAGGTGTTGAGATACAATTGCACCACAGTATATTTAATTAAGCTTTTGAAGAAAAATTAGCTACAATTGAAGCTTATCTTTGTAAGCACCTTATTTATCCCCATTGGTAAAAAAACATAAAATCCAAGCGAGCATTAGTCAGGGAAAATACATTTTGGAAAAAATATTAAAATAAATATCATATTATTTTTGTTTAACATTTACTTACAAAAAAATAAGATGGATTTAGTGGTCATGGGTTTGAAGTGAGGTATGACTACTGATTTACACTTTTTCACTTTCCAAAACCTTGCTTTATCAAAAATAAATATATAAATA